>JAOPHQ010004042.1:12500-80000 GCA_030340625.1 Merluccius polli
CTCCTCTCTCAGAGCCTCATGAGGACGTTACAAATCCCTTAACTTAGAAAAATAAAATATCATTAAAAACAAACAAGTGGAATAAACCTGGCCTCCCCACAACCGTGATGTCATCGTTCAAACCGTGATGTCGTTGCTCAGAACCGTGACCTCATTGTTCAAAACCGTGATGTCATCAGCTTAACCGTGATGTCAGCACCTGACCCGTGATGTCATCATTCAAAACTTTAATGTCATTGCCCCAAACGTGATGTCATTGCCTGACCCGTGACATCATTCTGGACCGTGACGTCATCGCTCAGAACCACAATGTCATTGCTGAGAGCTGT
Source organism: Merluccius polli (assembly GCA_030340625.1). NCBI lineage: Eukaryota > Metazoa > Chordata > Actinopteri > Gadiformes > Merlucciidae > Merluccius > Merluccius polli. The sequence continues at coordinate 12,830 of JAOPHQ010004042.1, forward strand.
GATATCATCACTCTGAAGCATGATGTAATTACCAGAACTGTGATATCGTCAGAAGCCTGATGTCATACCTGATACATGATATCATTACCTGATCCGTGGTATCATTAGTGATGTAAGCAGAGTTATTTGTCCCAACCAATCAGATCAGTGTAATACTTGTTTGTTGTCAATCCACTCCAGAAGGTTGGGACAGGGTTTTAGTGCTTCCTGTTTCCTGCTCGGAAAACCACTCATAAAATCTTCTAAAAAGTCACACATCTGTTTCTGTGTATGTTGGGGGAAGGGGGGGGGGGTCAGGGGTCAGAGGTCATCCTGCTGCTCAGTAGGGGTCAGAATCCATAACCCCAGCAGCTAGGAAACAGAGGGCTACAAAGATATAGTGAACCAGGGTGTAGGGAACAATGAGCTAGGAAACAAGGGTAGAGGGAACAAGTGTGTAGGGAACAAGGATCTAGGAAACAAGGGTGTAAGGAACAAGGGCAGGAGGCTGTGGTTTTGTAGGTTTGATTGTTTTTAACATCTGATTCCAGTGAGAACCAGAATAACCCTTTAGAAAGTGGTCTGAGTGTTACTGTTAGGAGAGGTGTGGTGCAGGGTCTGAGTGTTACACTGTCAGGAGGGTGGTGCAGGGGTCTGAGTGTTACACTGTCAGGAGGGTGGTGAAGGGGTCTGAGTGTTACCGTTAGGAGAGGTGTGGTGCAGGGGTCTGAGTGTTACCGTTAGGAGAGGTGTGGTGCAGGGGTCTGAGTGTTACACTGTCAGGAGGGTGGTGCAGGGGTCTGAGTGTTACCGTTAGGAGAGGTGTGGTGCAGGGGTCTGAGTGTTACACTGTCAGGAGGGTGGTGCAGGGGTCTGAGTGTTACCGTTAGGAGAGGTGGTGCAGGGGCCTGAGTGTTACTGTTAGGAGGGTGGTGCAGGGGTCTGAGTGTTACAGTGTCAGGAGAGGGTGTAGTGCAGGGGTCTGAGTGTTACAGTGTCAGGAGAGGGTGTAGTGCAGGGGTCTGAGTGTTACTGTCAGGAGGGTGTGGTTCAGGGGTCTGAGTGTTACTGTCAGGAGGGTGTGGTTCAGGGGTCTGAGTGTTACTGTCAGGACAGGGTGTGGTTCAGGGGTCTGAGTGTTACTGTCAGGACAGGGTGTGGTTCAGGGGTCTGAGTGTTACTGTCAGGACAGGGTGTGGTTCAGGGGTCTGAGTGTTACTGTCAGGAGAGGGTGTAGTGCAGGGGTCTGAGTGTTACTGTCAGGAGGGTGTGGTTCAGGGGTCTGAGTGTTACTGTCAGGACAGGGTGTGGTTCAGGGGTCTGAGTGTTACTGTCAGGACAGGGTGTGGTTCAGGGGTCTGAGTGTTACTGTCAGGACAGGGTGTGGTTCAGGGGTCAGGAAACCTCTGACCGTTCATATAAAAATTACAAAACTAGATTGACTTTACACGGTCTAGTGGACCAGCGGTGGTCTCGCTACACCCGGGGGGGGGGGATTCCAACCAGCCAACACTGATCCAGGTGAGATCCTGGATGACCTCAAAGACCACTTCCTGTTCCTCCTCAAAGACCACTTCCTGTTCCTCCTCAAAAACCTCCTCCTGTTCCTCCATCAACACAGCCTCGGCACCATCATCCAAAGCATAATAACAAAAACAACGGAGGAGGCGAGGAGGAAGAGGGAGGGGGGGGGGGGGGGGGGGTGTCTCTGAGTAAAACTGGTTTTCTTAGCGTTTAGTGGACCTGGGTCTCGACTGTGTATGTGTGTGTGTGTGTGTGTGTGTGTGTGTCTCTAGACGTAGACACGTGCGAGGGCGTCCGCGCCGGCCGAGGCGATGAAGGCCTTGCTGGGGTGGAAGGCCACGTCGTAGATGGCTTCCTCGCTCTTCTTCCTGTGGGCGGTGATCTCCTGGACGCACGTCTTGCTGTCCACGCTCCACAGACGCACCGAGCAGTCGTGACCTGGCACACAGCAGTTAGCTCCACGTTAGCCACATGTTAGCTCTGTGTGAGCTCCACATATTAACTATGTGTTCGCTCTGCGTTAGCTCCACACGTTAGCACTGTGTTAGCCATGTTAGTGTCACATGTTAGCTCTGCGGGGGACTTACTTCCTGACATCAAGTAGATGCCGTTAGGATCCACCGCCAGACTGGTGACAGCATCCAGGTGAGCTACCATGTCATGGATCACTTTACCTGCACGCGCACACGCACACACACACACACACACAGGTAAATATCAGACAAGTAGACAGGTAAATATCAGACAAGTAGACGGGTTAATATGTATATTTGGCAGGTAGACAGGAAAGACAGGTAATCAGCTGACCTGTCTTGTTGTCGTAGAACTTAATGTGTCGGTCTTCGTGGGCAGTAATGGTGAGCGGGAGGGTGGGGTGACTCACCACCTTGTTGATATGATTGGCTCCAGGGAGGGCTGGGGGAGGGGCATATGCAAATCACATGAGGAAAATCCTTCCCGTGAGTGAGTGAGTGAGTGAGTGTGTGTGTGTACGTACTGCTGTCTCCCTGGCCGTGCAGCACCAGTGCCTGCTGGGTAGTCTCCAGGTCGTAGAGGACAACGTCTCCACTGCTGAATGATGTCACCATGTGGGCGGGGTCACAGCCATTGAAGTCCACCGCCGTCGGCACACCGTGCTCTACACACAAGATACATTACACACACACACACACACGCGCGCACACACACACAGTAAGTATAGTATTGTAGTGTGAGCTTTCAGAGTACAGGGGGCTCTGTAAGCAGGACGGTCATGTGACGTCACAGTGAGGTCACAATCAGGTCATGTGACGTGACATAGCGAGGTCATGTGACGTCAGTGAGGTCATGTGCCGGTGATGTCATAGTGAGGTCATGTGATGTCAATGAGGTCATATGACAACACGGTGAAGTGATGTGACATCACAGTGAAGTCATGCGAGGTCACAGTGAGGTCATGTGAGGTCACAGTGAGGTCATGTGACACCATACCTCGGTCAGCGTTCAGAGTGCAGACGCAGCCGCTCCTGTCCTGTGGGTTCCACAGCTTCACCGTCCCGTCGGCCGAACACGAGAGCAGACGCTTCTTCATGCCGCTGTACGCCAATCCCCACACAGCGTCCGTGTGGCCCGGCCACGAGCCTGCCAGCACGCTGGGATCTGATTGGTCAGGAACAAAAATAAGACCACAGGAGTGTCAATGTCCTGTCTGTGGTTGATTTAAGCTGGTTTAAGCAGCCTCACTTGGCCCCAGTCAGACTGATTAGACTCTGGGGCTTGGTGAGGCTGCACACCTGTGGTGCATGGGAGTAATCGAGGCACACAGCTTAAATCAGCTATCACCACACACACACACACAAGAGAGCGTGAGAGAGAGAGAGCGTGAGAGCGAGAGCGCTCTGGCATGTCAGCATTTTACCACCTGCTTTGACTGCAACATTCTGCCAACTCTCCAATAAACCGGTTTGTACAACATCTACCTGTGTCCTGTGTGTCACAGGAGCCCAGCAAAGCCACGTAGGTGGTGTGTGTCAGCAGGGTCTACTGCGTAGGGTCTACTGTGTGTGTCAGCAGGGTCTACTGTGTTTGTCAGCAGGGTCTACTGCGTGAGCTGCATGTACCGGAGAACGTCCTAGGTGTCCTAGTTAGAACTGGTACCCTAGGGTCGGGGTTTATGTAGCATGACCTACCGTAGGCGTCTACACTCAAACTGGGTTGGGGATTAGAGGTCGGGATGACCTACCGTAGGTGTCGTAGGGGTCTACGTTAGAACTGGGCATGTTCCACCAGTGGATGTTGGAGTCGATGCCTCCAGTAAAACACTGCTCCCCACTGGAGCTCATAGCTACACACAGCACCGCACCACTGGGAGGGGAGAGATGGAGAGAGAGAATTTGAGTCAGTCTTCGGTGAACACCAGGACCGGTGTGTGTGTGTGTGTGTGTGTGTGTGTGTGTGTGTGTGTGTGTGTGTGTGTGTGTGTGTGTGTGTGTGTGTGTGTGTGTGTGTGTGTCTTACATGTGGGCTCTGAATGTGTAGATGGGTTCCACGTCAAAAGAGGCACTTCTAGAAGAACCAGAAAAACTTGGGTTAAAAAAGTTAAGACATCTTCATCACCATCATCTTCATAACCACCACCATCCTGACATCTTTGTACTATAAGGTTAGGGTGAGGGGTCCTGACATCTTGGTACTATAAGGTTAGGGTGAGGGGTCCTGACATCTTGGTACTATAAGGTTAGGGTGAGGGGTCCTGACATCTTGGTACTATAAGGTTAGGGTGAGGGGTCCTGACATCTTGGTACTATAAGGTTAGGGTGAGGGGTCCTGACATCTTGGTACTATAAGGTTAGGGTGAGGGGTCCTGACATCTTGGTACTATAAGGTTAGGGTGAGGGGTCCTGACATCTTGGTACTATAAGGTTAGGGTGAGGGGTCCTGACATCTTGGTACTATAAGGTTAGGGTGAGGGGTCCTGACATCTTGGTACTATAAGGTTAGGGTGAGGGGTCCTGACATCTTGGTACTATAAGGTTAGGGTGAGGGGTCCTGACATCTTGGTACTATAAGGTTAGGGTGAGGGGTCCTGACATCTTTGTACTATAAGGTTAGGGTGAGGGGTCATGGCATTTTGGTACTATAAGGTTAGGGTGAGGGGTCCTGACATCTTTGTACTATAAGGTTAGGGTGAGGGGTCATGGCATTTTGGTACTATAAGGTTAGGGTGAGGGGTCCTGACATCTTTGTACTATAAGGTGAGGGGTCTTCTTGACATCTTGGTACTATAAGGTTAGGGTGAGGGGTCCTGACATCTTTGTACTATAAGGTTAGGGTGAGGGGTCCTGACATCTTGGTACTACAAGGTGAGGGGTCTTCTTGACATCTTGGTACTATAAGGTTAGGGTGAGGGGTCATGACTAAGGTGAGGGGTGCTTACTTCTTGGCGGGGAGGGTCTTGGTGAGGTTCCACAGTTTGAGGGTGTGGTCTTCAGACACGGTGACGAGGCAGGGGTCCACAGGGTGGAAGGCGAGAGCACGCACCCCGTCGAAGTGGCTCCGCAGTGTGTACTTAGGACTCCATGTCTTCCTGAAGGACGAGTCCTTACTGGACGGCAGCTGCGCCACACACAGGAAGTGACAGCACTTAGCAGGACGTGTGTGAGTGTGTGTTGATGAGAGCACCACTGACTGGTGAATCTACGACATCATGAGTAAAACTAATGATCAGCTAAGGCTAGCTGTTAGCCAAGCAGCATCTGTCTGCCTTCGTTTGAATGCGTTCATGCAGCAGTTGTGCTGCTCATACGGTTAGCAACACAACGACCAACAAGCTTCCCACCAGAAGTTGCTAACCTACTAAGAATGGTTATCTCACACTCACACACACACACACACACACACACACACACACACACACACACACACACACACACACACACAGTATACTTGTGTATGTGTGTGGTTATTACATCATAGCTGTAGTCGGGGTCGTCGTTGGCAACGGTGAGGTCAGCGAGGTCACCAAGTCCGAGCACGTTCTCCAGGACGTCCTCGCCCCCGCCTAACAGGAAGGACTTACCCCCGCTGGCAGGATATGGTAGCGGCTCCGCTGAGAAAAAATAAAAATAAAACTTTATTAACAAGAACACAAAAGACGACAATGAGGACATTGACCCATATGGTTCCATGACTGCGACTTTAACCTGCCTGGCTAACCAGTACTAGGCTAACGCAACAAGCGCTAGCCTAACCAGTGCTAAGCTAACCTGAGTAGGGCTTGGCTAATCTAACCAACGCTAGGGTACCCCAAACAGCCCTGAAGAGCGCTAGGCTAACCTGACAGACGACAGGCGGTAGGATAGCCGATCTTCAGGTTAGCCCATCGCTCTTTGCAATAACCTGACCAGCGCTAGGCTAGCCCTAGTCTAACAGGACCAGCGCTAAGCTAAACCTAGGCTAACAGGACCAGTGCTAGGGTAACACTAGGCTAGCAGGAGCAGCGCAAGGCTACTGCTAGGCTAATCCTCACCCCACTCGGTTCCGTCCCCAGAGCTGCGGGCCTCGCCGGCCCCCTCCCCGTCCTCCGCCGTCACCAGGAAGTCAAACTCCTTCAACGCCTCCTCCGTGTCAGCGTCCTCCGCTAGCTCTGATGCTAGCCCTTCATTAGCCACCTGGACAGACAGAGCATCATAATAACATTAGTATTTTATACTTTTCAATACCTTTTTATTAGTGTTCTATATTTTACCTTCTTATACCCTTGTATAGTATTTTATATATTTTACCTTCTTATATCTGTGGATAGTATTTTATATATTTTACCTTCTTATACCTGTGTATTATATTTTTTATACTACTTATATTTCAATTTTGTTACCTTTTCACTAAATACTATCTGTACTTTTGTAATATAATACTTTGTAATAATTTCATTACATGAAGCCAAGCTGTAACACACACACATGGCTTGAGTGTGTGTGTGTGTGTGTGTGTGTGTGTGTGTGTGTGTGTGTGTGTGTGTGTGTGTGTGTGTGTGTGTGTGTGTGTGTGTGTGTGTGTGTGTGTGTGTGTGTGTGTGTGTGTGTGTGTGTGTGTACCTTGGTCTTGTGTTTCTTGCGCTGGGCGGTGTGTGTGTTGATGTGGTCCAGCATGTCTCCCTCCTCTTCCTCCTCCTCTTCATCACTGTCTTCTGTGTTCTCCAGGAAGTTAAACGTCTCCAGGACGTCACCAGGACTCCTGTACACACGGATGGACTGTATTATTATGATTATAATATCATCATCATTATTATCATTATCATTATTATTATTCCCAGGGACGGCTAGTTTGTGTGGGCTAAGCCCTCCCTGTCGTTGAAAAGAGAGAAATGACATGCATGGAAACAGCAGCCCCTATCTATCAGTACCACTCACCTCTTGGGGTCCTGCTCCCTCCTCTTGCTGCTGGGTGAGTCCGTTCCATTGAGGATGTGCTCCAGGTTCTTGTTTTCCAGCGAGCCGTTGTGCTCCGAGCTGGCCAGACCCAGCAGGGAGCGAACCCTCTGGGACCGAACGTCGAGGATGGTGTCTGTATAGCCTACTTCCTGTAGGTACCTGGAAAGTTTAACATACATTATATATATATATATATATATATATATATATAGTATAGTAGTGTAGTATACTGTAGTGTAGTACTGTATATAGTAACTTACTGTCTGAGCAGCTGTCTTCCTTGTTTCCAGGTCAGCTGACAGTTAGGAGGAGATGTCACCTCTGCTTCTTTGGTTTCTTCTGTTAAACAAACAAATACACATTTAATACACACAAATACACACATTCAACACCCACACACACACACTTTTTTTATACTCAATTTGTGTATTTAGGTGAATTGTAGTAGTATTTAGTATAGCAGTACCCGTTTCAAAGCTGGGAGCCTTGACGTCTCCCTGGCTGAGTTCAGTTCCATATTTTAACTTGTGGTACTTTGCTCTGAGAAGAGAAAAACATGATGACCAAGAGGAGAAAAAGCAGTGCCGAGTAGTACTGCAGTAGTACCGTGTAGTACTGTAGTAGTACTGTGTAGTGATGATGGGGAACAGCTTACCGCTCCTGTTTCAGAGCATATTCCAACATCTTGATTCTTCTGACGAGGTCATTCTTCAAGTTCTCCTGACCCTTCCTCTCTCCCTGTAGGAATGCTATCCTGGCCTAGAGACAGAGGGAGAGGGAGAAAAAGAGAGAGACAGAAAGAGACGGAGAAAGAGAGAGAGAGAATGAGAGACAGAGAAAGAAAAACGTTTTTTCATCCACCAAGAAGCTGATTTTCAGACTCTCTCCTAAATGGATGAATTTGAATCGCTGTAGTGTCGCGGGAGAGAAGAGATATTTGTTTCGACCAATCATGTGGCTGGAGGCGGGGATCTGTAAGCGCATAATTGGTTAACACAAACTCAGCCAACAGTAGTAAATTGTAAAGAAGTGTCTGTAAAGGTTTCAAATCAACACCATTTAGACTGGCCACTGTAGAAATACACATTAAAATCCCCTCCAGAAAACTTCATCCACTCGCGCAAAAGTGTTTTCTCCTTAACGAAACAGGAAACAAGGCATAACTCTGCCCCTCGCAGATTCTGTTCTGGCCCAGGCCCTATGCCATCTCCCCCCAGAAGTTCTGCTGTAACATAGTAGGACCGCTGGATCAGTAGTTCTGCTATAACATAGTAGGACCGCTGGATCAGTAGTTCTACTATAACATAGTAGGACCGCTGGATCAGTAGTTCTACTATAACATAGTAGGACCGCTGGATCAGTAGTTCTGCTATAACATAGTAGGACCGCTGGATCAGTAGTTCTGCTATAACATAGTAGGACCGCTGGACCAGTAGTTCTGCTATAACATAGTAGGACCGCTGGATCAGTAGTTCTGCTATAACATAGTAGGACCGCTGGATCAGTAGTTCTGCTATAACATAGTAGGACCGCTGGATCAGTAGTCCTGCTATAACATAGTAGGTCTGCTGGATCAGTAGTTCTGCTATAACATAGTAGTCCCAGATTAATATCACCATCATCTGTCTATCCAGCTGGCTCTGAAACCAAACACTGAAGGCATGTAAGATGCAGTGTGCTATTAATACACACACACACACACACACACACACACACACACACACACACACACACACACACACACACACACACACACACACACACACACACACACACACACACACACACACACACACACACACACACACACACACACACACACACACACACACGGCAACAGTGGTTTGACTGGGGGTCTCTACTTCCTTAGTGTTGTCATGACAACAACAAAATATGTGTCTACTCTGTGTGTATATGTTAACTTTAAGGCACAGAGATATTGTATTATTGTCAGGTAGGTAGCAGGTAACATCCCAGCACAGAGAGCGAGCGAGAGATAGTCTAGTAGATGTGAATATGAATCTGAATGAATATGAAATTAGGTGTGGTGGTCCTGGGGGGTGATGTGTGTTGGTCCTGGGTGGTGAGGTGTGGTGGTCCTGGTGGTTTCTTGGTATAACTGGACCCATCCCAACGACCACCTGTCTCAGATTGCATTCAACAGTTGCTTCCACTGAATCTGCTATCAGGTTAAAAACACAGACTATCATGTGTGTTTGTAGCGCTGTGTGTTGACGGAGAGGTTATTCCTGGTCAGTCTACTTTTAGTACCAGAGCAGGGCCCGCGAGAGCCTGGTTAACCCAGCCTTGGACCTCCTCTCTGACCTACTATCATCTGGAGGTCCTGGTCTAAACATCTAGTATAGTGTCTGGTAAGTTAATCTACTCTACAAGTAACCATCATCTGGAGGTCCTGGTCTAAACATATAGTCTAGTGTCTGGTAAGTAAGTCTACTCTACAGGTAACAGCTCCCAGTGTAACCAGAAGAAGACTGTGATTGTACTGGGCAGTAGAAAACTGGGTAAATCTCTATTTTGTAAAGCAGGTGATAAGAGGTTCTGTGGGTCCACTCTGTACAGAGTAAACATCCACCGGACAAAGGCCACCGCATGACAAGTGCCGCCATGTTCATTATCACCCAGTAAACACAGCCAGAGCATCATGTGTACTGCAGTACTCCACCCCATATGGCTGACACACCAGGGGCCAATACTGCAGCAGGGTATTCTACGGCAGTATTCTACTGTAGTATTCTAGAGTACTATACTTGAGTAGTGCAGGATTGTATAATATTCAGGAGTAGTATTGCAGAATATTCAGGAGTAGTATTGAATAATATCTAGGAGTAATATTGTAGAGTAGTATGGTATAATATTCAGGAGTAGTATTGTATAATATTCAGTAGTATGGTATAATATTCAGGAGTAGTATTGTAGAATATTCAGTAGTATTGTAGAATATTCAGGAGTAGTTATTTAGAATATTCAGTAGTATTGTAGAATATTCAGGAGTAGTTATTTAGAATATTCAGGAGTAATATTGTAGAATATTCTCAGAGTATGACAGCACACTCTTTCCCAGCACGACGTCATACTCTAAGTATGCAGCAGAGTCACAACAAGTCAGGACAGCACAGATGATATGTACCAAGAGTTATCTCTCTCACACACACACACACACACACACACACACACACACACACACACACACACACACACACACACACACACACACACACACACACACACACACACACACACACACACACACACCACCTGTATCCTTCCCACATCATTCCTGCCTTTCTTTCACGTCACTCTCTTCATGTTGTGTTTGGACCTCTATATACATATTTAGATAATGTCTTACCACCAGAAATGTAATAACTATACTGTCCAACTACACTACCGGCAGACCCCAGGAGGTGAGGAGGACAGAGCCTCCAGCCTGACAGCCTCTGGATCCACTGGTACTCTACAGATGAACCAGGCTACTAAAGTACTAGTCAGGTACTCTACAGATGAACCAGGCTACTAAAGTACTAGTCAGGTACTCTACAGATGAACCAGGCTACTAAAGTACTAGTCAGGTACTCTACAGATGAACCAGACTACTAAAGTACTAGTCAGGTACTTTACAGATGAACCAGACTACTAAAGTACTAGTCAGGTACTTTACAGATGAACCAGGCTACTAAAGTACTAGTCAGGTACTTTACAGATGAACCAAACTACTAAAGTACTAGTCAGGTACTTTACAGATGAACCAGGCTACTAAAGTACAAGTCAGGTACTTTACAGATGAACTAGGCTACTAAAGTACTAGTCAGGTACTCTACAGATGAACCAGGCTACTAAAGCACTAGTCAGGTACTTTACAGATGAACTAGGCTACTAAAGTACTAGTCAGGTACTTTACAGATGAACCAGACTACTAAAGTACTAGTCAGGTACTTTACAGATGAACCAGACTACTAAAGTACTAGTCAGGTACTTTACAGATGAACCAGACTACTAACGTACTAGTCAGGTACTTTACAGATGAACCAGACTACTAACGTACTAGTCAGGTACTTTACAGATGAACCAGACTACTAAAGTACTAGTCAGGTACTTTACAGATGAACCAGACTACTAACGTACTAGTCAGGTACTTTACAGATGGCTACCAGGCTACTACTACTAGGCTACTACTACTTTAGTAAAGTACCGGTCAGGTACTCTAGTAAAGTACCAGTCAGGTATTTAGTAAAGGACTAGTCAGGTACTTTAGTAAAGTACTAGTCAGGTACTTTATTAAAGTACTAGTCAGGTATTTAGTAAAGTACGAGTCAGGTATTTAGTAAAGTACGAGTCAGGTACTTTATTAAAGTACTAGTCAGGTACTTTAGTAAAGTACTAGTCAGGTACTTTATTAAAGTACTAGTCAGGTACTTTAATAAAGTATTAGTCAGGTACTTTAGTAAAGTACTAGTCAGGTACTTTAGTAAAGTACTAGTCAGGTACTTTAATAAAGTATTAGTCAGGTACTTTATTAAAGTACTAGTCAGGTTATTTAATAAAGTATTAGTCAGATACTTTATTAAAGTATTAGTCAGGTACTTTAATAAAGTATTAGTCAGGTACTTTAACAAAGTATTAGTCAGGTAGCCATCAGGTGTGGAGGTGTGTCTGGGTGTCAGCACGAGCGCTGCTCTGACAGCACAGGAAGCTAACGGCCAGCTAACGGTAGCACCGCTAGCTCCCCCGCTCCTCCGTCCCGCGGCCCAACCCTCAGCAACAACACGACGGCCCCGACCCGCCCGACACGCAGCGACACCCCCACACGCACTCAATGTCACCCGGGGGCCGTACGCCTAAAGCGACGTCGGCCGCGGTTGTTTTTAGCAGGCCGGCGGCCCGCTAGCCGTTAGCCTGCTAGCCGCTAGCCGGTTACCTGCAGCTCGGCCCGCTCCACCTCCCAGTGCGCGCGCTCCATCTCGAAGCGCGCCCACTCGTGCTGGATGTAGTGCAGGATGCCGGGGATGGTGTACTGCTGGCCGGGCTGCTGGGGCGCCAGCGCCCCGCCGCCGCCGCCGGCGCCCAGCGGCGGGGCGGCGGCGGGGTTGTTGTTCCCTTGCTGCGGCTGTCTCGGGGCGGCCATTCCCACCCCTCCTCCTCCTGCTCCTCCGCCTCCTCCTGCTCCTGCTCCTCCACCACCTCCTCCTCCTCCTCCTTCATCCATATTTTCTGGGACTGAAAGTAGGAAAGTCCCCTCAGCTGGATGATCTCTCCCCCCCCTCCGGTTCCCCCGGCTCTCCGCTGGCCGGCTGTGCCGCTGCTGTGTGCGGGCTGGAGAGTGCGGACGGTCGGCTGTGTTGTGGCTGCGGCGGCGGCGGCGTCGGGAGTGTGGATCTGCTGGATCTAGCCGGCCGACATTACGGCTCTCCCTGGATCTGCTGGCTGCGCGCCGCGCTGCATGCCGGGACGCGGCGCTCTGCGCATGCGCAGCCCAGCGGCACCGGAGAGGAAGATGGAGAAGGTGTTGTTGTTACGTTCTTCTATGGAGAAGCGATAGTTTGGTGAGTTTTGGCGGTGCGTTTTTTATAAAGCCTACAGATGATGATAACATAATGTATAATATATTTAATAACATTTAGGAATATGATGTATGGTAGATGTGTCGGGTAGTTCCCTCAAACAGGCTACTAAATACCATGTATTAGATGTATGTGTTATGTATTATTAGGATGTATTAGTACAATGCCGATTATTGAGTATTATGAGTGTGTTTTAAGACACATACCACTAGTTAACGGCGGCAAATTAAGCGATTCATTGACACACACACACACACACACACACACACACACACACACACACACACACACACTGAGTGCGGTCTCCTCTTGGTTGCCAGGGAGATGATCAAGTTCGTGCTGATGGTGAACCGCCAGGGCCAGACGCGGCTGTCCCGGTACTACCAGCCCGTGGCGCTCCGCCGCAGAGCCGCCCTGGAGGCCGACGTGGTGCGGGGCTGCCTGTACCGCAAGAAGGACCAGGTGGCTGCCTGTCTGTCTGTCTGGCTGGCTGGTTGGCTGGCTGTCTGCCTGCCTGCCTGTCTGGCTGGCCGTCCGTCTGTCTGTCTGGCTGGCTGTCTGCCTGGCTGGCTGGCTGGCTGGCTGTCCATCCGTCTGTCTGTCTGTCTGGCTGCATCTCCTCTTTTCACGATTTTCTTCCACGTTATGATACTTTGTGCTATTTATATTTACTGTATTGCTATACTACTTCATATTTACTTTGTACTGTACTTTGTTCATGTGCTTTATACATTAAGACACGCACTCAGTCAGCTGCTCCTTACTGTTACCCAGTCTGTTATGCCCCTAATAATAATAATAGTAATAATAATAATAATAATAATAATAGTAATAGTAATAATATGAATGTAATAATACAGTAGTGATATTAATGATAAGTGCCTCCTGTCTAGTGCTCCTTTGTGGAGTACAAGGACTTCAAGCTGGTCTACCGCCACTACGCCTCCCTGTACATCGTGGTGGGGATCACGGAGTCAGAGGTGAGTCTGGTCCAGTCTGGTCCTCACAGTGGGAGAGTCAGTACATATGTAGATAATATACTAATGTGAAGCAAGCGTCTGGTCAGACCAGTTGTGGGGAAGAACAGATAAGCATGTTAGCAGGTAGATGGCCCCTATCTGCCTCTTAATAACATGTTGGCAGGTAGATGGCCTCTACCTGCCTCTTAATAACATGTTGGCAGGTAGATATTTAGCCCCTACCTGCCTCTTAATAACATGTTGGCAGGTAGATGGCCCCTACCTGCCTCTTAATAACATGTTGGCAGGTAGGGGCTAGATACCTGCCTGCCTCTTACTAACATGTTTCTGAATGAGTCACTGTAAATAGAAGTGTCTGATGACTACATGCTAAATATAGCCCTGTTAGGTCTTACTGTGTCACAGTATTTCTGTTTTAAGAAATCCTCTGAGGCGTAACGCCACCAGTCTTTCAGCCTATCAGAATGCGGCATGTCCATGTTGTCCAACTGTGACCACAGAGGCGACACCACTCACTGACCAATCACAACAGTGGATTTAGAAAACATTGAAACAGTATAGTAGAGGAGTGAGTTGACCGTCAGCGTCTCTCTTCCAGAACGAGCTTTCAGTCTACGAGCTGGTCCACAACTTCGTAGAGGTTCTGGACAAGTACTTCAGCCGGGTGGTGAGTCTGGACCTCCAACAATGAGCTGCTGAGCTGCAGTAACCATAGCAGCAGGGACCTCCAACCACAGCCAATAAGCTTGTTTTATAATAAACTAGATCAGTGGTGTGTTCTGATTGTGTGTTGTGTTTTGTCTCCACAGAGTGAGCTGGACGTATCCTTCAGTGACCCCTGTTGGTGTGTGGTCCTCACTTTAAGCCCAAAGTGAAGAAAAAGTGTTACTTTTATTTCAGTTGTCACTCTGATGAAACTTTAATTACTTAATTACTTTTAGGTTTCAGGTCATTTGATATTAGGGACAATATGACCTCATCGCCATCTAGTTACAACAATTAAACAATTAAACCCAGTCCTCAGTTTAGGGGAAATACAAGTGTGTGTGTATAATGCGTGTGTGTGTGTATAATGCATGCATGTGTGTATGTATAATGTGTGTGGTACTCCTTAAGCAGCCATCAGATCATGTTCAACATGGACAAGGTCCACCTCATCCTGGACGAGATGATCCAGAATGGACACGTGGTGGAGACGAGTCGCACACGCATCCTGGCCCCGCTCAGCGCCCTGGACACGCTGGCGCTCAGCTGATGACATCATCACCATGACTACAGCTCATAGTCCACCTGGATCACCCTGACAACGACCACGGCGGGGTTTCATACTTTGCAAATATTTTAATGATTTTTTTGTTTGGAGCATACACATTTGAAAATATCTGTTGACCTCAAACTGCAACTTGAGTTAAATAAAGGTTTATAATATACAAAGAAAATACAGGTTGGTTCTGCTTGTGCCTGGTCCTGTTCCAAACCTGGTGTGGACCGACCCAGCAGGGAGCCGAACCAGGCAGGCACTGGGACCGCTACGACCACCCACACACAGCCAGCACGCCTCTCCCTTACACACACACACACACACACACACACACACACACACACACACACACACACACACACACACACACACACACACACACACACACACACACACACACACACACACACACACACACACACACACGAGGGAGAGCCTGGATGAGGAGAGGACAGGAGAGAGAGAGAGGGAGGAGAGCACAACTTAAACTTTTCTTTAAATGTCTCAAAACAAACACACAACACTGCCTCTTCCTCGCTGACCAGCGCCCCTCCTGGGGCTGCTCCGATTAGCCGGCTGCTGTGCCGGTGGCTGGGCGGGTGGGCGGGGCTCGGGTGACGGATGGAGCATGCTCAGTTGAGATGGAAGCCTTTCTCCATGGTGGCGGCCAGCAGGCGGTCCCTCATGATCACCTCAGAGGAATACTCTGGCAGCTTCAGGTAGTGGACGCACGTGTTGACTGACGGGTAGCTGGAGTCTGTAGCGTCCACCTGACAACACAACAACCAATCAGATGCTTCCTCACCACCACCACCACCACCACTCATCTCTAAGTGCGTTAGAAGTATTAGAGGAGCATGACGATGCTAGTGCTCTGCTCTGCTTGGCTGGACACCAGAGGTGACCACTGGGAAGTGTTTTCTGTAGCTATGAGGAGCGAGGTGAGGGGCAGGAGTAGCGTCTCACCTTTCTGACGATGGTGAGTCTGGGGTGCAGGTTGGCCAGCCCACCAGGGGGCAGCGTTGAGCAGCCGGTGGTGAACTGGAGGAACGCCTTCCTCTCGTCTGAAGACATCCCACACAGCACCTGGACGAACCTCACAAACCCAGGGCTACAGGAGAGAGATACAGTTTTACTATAGTACTACTACAATAATACTATTATAATAAGAACAATACTACTTTAATAATAACAATAATAATAATAATACTATACCACAGTAATATTACTACAATAAGTTTAGTTTGTAGGACAACTTGTCTGTGGGTCATTACCTACCTGTCTGGGGGTCATTACCTGTCTGTCTGTGGGTCATTACCTGTCTCTGGTGTAGCCCAGCTTTGGTTCTGTGTAGTTGATGATGTCATCGGCAGTCCAGGAAGGTGACTGGTTCCCACAGAGGATCATCTGGACCTCATTGTGACTGAAGGAGCTCATCTTCTCCATAGGGAACACTCTGTTGAAGCCCTCTGGAAATATAATAATAAGTATATAATATCTATATATATATAATGGATACACACGTCTTGTCCATAGGGAACACTCCCTCTGGAATCTACACTTACCCTATATGGATATCAAGATAGCTCCATATATAGCCCATGTTTCTATAGCTCATATTATATATATATATATATATATATATATATATGATGTTTACCGTACCTCTGAATATATATATATATATATATATATATATATATATATACACAGTATATATATATATATATATATATAATATGATATATGATCCAATATGTTTACTGTACCTCAGAATGTATATAATATATATGATAAATGTAATGTATTCTGTACCTCTGAAGGCGTCCATCTGCTTCTGGATGCCCGTGTGCATACAGAAGTCAAACATCAACTCTACATAGTCCTCCGCATTCTCCATGGTTACCATCTGCACAAACACAGTGAAACAGGTTAGCATGTGAACACAGTGAGACAAGTTCATATACACTGAGACAGGTTAGCATGTTAACACGGTGAGACAGGTGGTGAGACGGATAGTGGTTTCACCTCATCGTCTCCATTGGGCTTCAGGTCGACAGCAGAGAAGCCATGGACTTTAGAGGATGGACAGAACTGGAAATTCAACCTGAGAGACGGGTAGAGAGAGAGACAGGTAGAGAGAGAGAAACAGGTAGAGGGAGAGACAGGTAGAGAGAGAGAGAGAAAGAGAGAGAGAGAGACGGGTTCATATGCTTTATAGTGTCCCATACATTATAGAGGGTTTATATAGGCTCTAAATTAGGTGTATATGAGGGTGTATAAGGGTATACATATAATGGTGTATAAGGTTAAATACAAGGGCATGTAGGTGTGTAGTATATCCTACCCCAGGTCGTCTATACTGAGGGGGGGTCCAGACCCTAGGGGGTTCCTCAGCATCAGGTCTTGTAGTCTGGTGTTCTTGTCATCCTCTGACAGAGTCTTACTGCTCACGATGCGTCTCCTCCTCACACACAGCTCCTTCACCTCCCTCAGGAAACTAGCCCTAAACACACACACACACACACACACACACAATTTTCAAATAAAATTGACATGACTTCCATCAAGACTACATGTCTGTGTCTGTCTAGTAACCTGTCTGTCAAGTAACCTGTCTGTCTGTACCTGTCTTTCCTGTGGAGGTTGACCAGGTGTATGTGTGTGTTTACCTGTGGGGGTTGACCAGCTGGAAGTGGTCCCAGGTGAGGATGCCGTGGTACCAGGCAGGGGGCTTGGGCTTGGGGGGGTCCAGGATGAACTCAGACTTGGAGTCTTCGTCCTCGCTGCCGAGGGAGTAGGTCTCCTGGCTCTCCTCGGTGGAGGCCTCTGATTGGCCGTCGGGGTCGTGGGCGTGGTACAGCAGCTTGCTCATGGTGGACTTGATGTCTCCCATGCAGAGCAGCTTGAAGAAGGGCTGGGAGACCGGCAGGTCCGCCAGACGGTTGTCCTGGATGCACTTGGCCAGGAACACGCCCAGGAAGTGGAACAGCTTGCTGATTGGCTCCACCTCCTCGCTGTCCTGGGGGAAAGGGGCGGGGAAGAGACCGCAGGAGCGCTGGACGTAGTAACCTGGAGGCTTCAGACCTCCCCCCAGATCCACCTGGAGAGAGAGACAGACAGACACAGACATAGACACAGACAGACAGAATGAGAATGAGAGAGAGACAGAGAATGAGAGTGAGAGACAGACAGATATAGAGAGAGACAGGTATAGAGAGACAGGTAGAGAGACAGACAGGTATAGAGACAGACGGGTAGGGAGACAGACAGGTAGGGAGACAGACAGGTAGGGAGACAGACGGGTAGGGAGACAGACAGGTGTAGAGACAGACAGGTATAGAGACATATGGGTAGAGAGACAGACAGGTAGGGAGGCAGACAGGTAGGGAGACAGACAGGTAGGGAGACAGACGGGTAGGGAGACAGACGGGTAGGGAGACAGACCTGTCTGGACTCGTCATCAGGGAAGTCGTCGTCACAGAGCCACATGCCCAGCGAGGTCCTCTGGAACTCGGCGGCCACCAGGGCGTAGAACTCCAGCGTGGGACCCAGACCGGTCCCCTCCTCCCCCAGGAACTCCACCTAGAGCAGGGACACCACCACCACAACCATCAGACCTTCCGGGCGAGCTGCTTGCCAACAATCTGGAAGGGTTTAGCGGGAAGCCATACAGGGGACTTGTTGGCATCCAGCCCTCGGGGGGACATGAGAACCGCGAGTAAACCCTCACCTCCAGGACCGACTTCCTGTCGGCGTGGATCTGCATGACGCTCTCGGCCCACTCCATCATGGCGTCTCCGCGGGGGACCTTAACGCGCTCGTGTTTCAGGCGGCCGACGCGGAACTCGGCGGGGTCGTCCCGGCGCACCGTGGTGGGCGGCCGGGAGCGCTCCATCGTGGCCTCGCGCCGGTTCTGCAGCCACACGATGGCCCTGGACACACACACACACACACACACACACACACACACACACACACACACACACACACACACACACACACACACACACACACACACACACACACACACACACACACACACACACACACACACACACACTATATAAGTATCTAGCAGTATATTTACATTATAGTACCTGGAGGCTCCAAAGACAGTACAGGTGAGGTGGGGCTACAAGTATACAGGTGATATATGTACCTGGAGGCTCCGAAGGCGGTACAGGTGAAGTAGAGCTGCCGGGTCTCGAAGGGGATGAGGAAAGGACACTTGGAGGTGAGCTGTTCACACCAGTCTGGTAATGCACCGCTAGCTAGCGCTAGGGGCTCCTGGGGAGAGAGACATGCACTAAGTATGGAGAGAGAGAGAGAGTGTGCAGTGTATAGTGTGTATATTGTGTACTTTGTTTATTACCTCTATCTGCTGCAGGATCTTGGTGGTTACTTTCTTACTGGTGAACTCATCTGGAGATGCATTAAACTGTAACTCATCCACCTCTATACACACACACACACACACACACACACACACACACACACACACACACACACACACACACACACACACACACACACACACACACACACACACACACACACACACACACACACACACAACCATAATGAACATTTGTGTACAAAAAAATAATCTAAAACATATGCATGCCTACATGTCTTGTCTGTTTCATCTGATCATTAGCATGTTTGAAGAACAAAAAAAATAGAGAAATGTTATTATCTCACTATCCAACTTCCTGTATTGCGTAACATACCTTCCTGTAGCGTGCGAGCGTTGGAGGTGGGGTCTCCTCCGATGATGTAGAGTATCCGTAGCAACTGCAGGACGTCCTCCACTCCGCAGGCGTTCTGAATACAGCCCGCCTTGGCCTGCGCCGCCTCCCTGGCTGCGCCAAGGATTTCACTGCTCTGATTGGTCGACACTGAGCCAGGACTCAGCCCCCCGGGACGACCCCCACCACCCACCCCATGTTCACAGAAGTCCTGGAGGGCAAAGGTGAAAGGTCAGGGCAGTGATGAAACTAAAACCATTAGCTGTAATGTAGCTTAGATTCCTCCTAGCCATAGCTAGCTATAATGTAACTAAGGATTGTCTTACCATCTTGTAGCTTTCTTTCTCTTTATCGCAGTCCTTCATCTCTCTGTACATTATCCTGTATGAGAAACGACAATTAGTTACACACACACCTATCAAACAGAATGCACCTCAAAACGCTTGACAATCAAAGGATAAAATAGTTAAAGTTAGAGTTAAGAGCAACAGTAGCAGGAGAACAACAAGACTAATATCACTTTCATGTTTTTAAAATCTAATAGATATTCAATCTAATAATACATAATACATTTAATAATAATATATATGAATTCTGCGTACGGGTATGTGGGTTCCATATACTCTAATAATAATAATAATAATAATTCTGCGTACGTATACGTGGGTTCCCAGATGCGTCGCAGCTTGTCTGACTTGACCGCTCCGCTGCAGGAGAGCTGCAGCAGCTTCTGTACGTAGTAGAAAATGGTGGACTTGTAGTTGGACAGTGGGAGCTCCACCTCACGGGCGGTTCCCAGACCCGCTACCTTCAGCACCAGCGCCAGGTGAGGGGAGGGGGCGCACTCCACCTCCTCCGGCACCTCCATACGGGGAGTCCCTGCACACAGCACCAGGGTTTAGAAAATACATGTAGTAGTACTAGTACTACTAATACTACTGGTACGGCTAGCCATAGATCATATACTTTATTTTCCTAATTGCTGTACTTGCCAACGTTTTCTTTTTTATATTAAAAACAGATTTGTTTTTAATATAACTTTAAATATAAGTGCTTAATATAACACTTCCAAGAGGTGCTGAAACAATTTATTTTAAAATATTTCTTTATTTTAAATGCAGTGCTGTATGTTGTTTCTACAAAGATAAGGCTGTTATTGTTTCCAATAAATAAACATTAAAAAAGTTAATCGACTGAATACTCCATTATCAAAGTAATTGATAGTTGCAGCCATAATAAAATGTAAAACTACTACTACTACTACTACTACTACTACTACTACTACTACTACTGCTACTGCTACTCTTATTAATAGTCATATATCTATATTTCTATCATATATCTATGAGAGTGTGTGTGTACTACTACTCCTCCTCTTCTTATTACCAGTCATATCTATATTTCTATGAGAGTGTGTGTACCAGGAGGGGGGATGTCCAGGTCCGTGGTCTGCTGGACATTAGTCCTGCCGGGTCGAGGGTCAAAGGCGGGAACCAGAGCTGAGAACTGTCTCTTCAGGACAAAGTCATCGTCCCACATCCTCCTCCTGCCCCCCTTCGTCTCATACTCCTCCTCCTCCTACACACACACACAAACACACAGTCAAACGGTCGCCGTGTTGATGTTACCATAGTGACGTATTGAATCTTGAACCAAGGTTGAATATTGGCGAAGGTATAGTTGCTATGGTGATGGTGTTGTTGCTATGGAGATGGTGTTGTTGCTAAGGTGATGGTGTTGTTGCCATGAAACTGATGCTGTTGCTATGGAGGAGGCGTGCTACCATGACTACGTCAAGTTACTACTAGTTGTTCCTACCAGAACCTCCTCGTACTCCTGGTCCTCCTGGTTGTCATCTTCGTTCTCATCATCGTCATCATCAGGCTCGGGGAGGTCCTCCTCGTCATCCAGCTCAGCCAATAGCGTGTTAGCACGGCAGCTGTCCAGGAAGTCTACAGGCAGAGAGAACACAGCTTATAGTGTGTTATGTGGAGTGAGTGAGTGTGAGTGTGAGTGTGTGTGTGTGTGTGTGTGTGTGTGTGTGTGTGTGTGTGTGTGTGTGTGTGACAGACTGACCATAGAGTGAGAACTCCGCCTCCTGACCCGTGTCGCTCTCGCTCGACGTTGACGTCAGGCTGGTCGTCAAGGTGTTGCTTAGCAACTGACCGACCGAGAGGCCAGTGGTTGCCGTGGCTACGTTGTTGCTGCTGGTCACTATGGAGGTTGACATGGTAACGGTGGAGTTTGTTCCCGTGGTGGTGAGGTTAGGGAAGCTCTGAGCACCCATGAGAGGAGACGCTACACACACACACACACACACACACACACACACACACACACACACACACACACACACACACACACACACACACACACACACACACACACACACACACACACACACACACACACACACACGTCAAACTAAAGACATCAAGCAGTATTACTCTAGTACTCACTAGCAGTACGTTCCTCCCCAGAGTGTTGGTGTTGTATTAGTTTTATTACAGTAGTATATATGGTAGTATTACAGTACTATATATAATAGTATTACAGTAGTATATAGTAGTACTCACTAGCAGTACTCAGAACGTTCCTCCCCAGTGTGTTGGTGTTGTTGTCGCTGCTGCTGCGTGACAGGTTCATGTTGTTGGTGGCGTTGGTGCGTGACATGTTGGGGGCACGGCGGACGAAGGCCTCCATGAGGCTGCTGGCCTCTCGGGACGACAGGTTGGGCACGCTGGCGCTCGAGCTCATGGGCCCGCCGGCCGCCAGCAGGGAGCTGACGGACAGGCGGGCGCCGGCGGCCGAGCAGAGAGGCCTCTGGGACGGGGCATCCTTACCGGACGCCTCGGACACGGAGCTTACGTCAGGCGAGCTCACGCTCACCAGACCCATGGAGATGGCAGTCGCCGGGTCCGTTCCCACGGCAACGCCCGCCGCGGCTGACAGCTCTTTGTTGCGCGAGTCTTCGCCACTGCTGTCGGCGTTCAGCGAGCCGGAGCCCGCCTCCGTCACCGAGGACAGCACCATGATGGGCTCATGCTGCTGTCCGTCGAAGCCTGTCATGCCTCCCGTCCCTATGCCAACTAGGACCCCGCTCCCGGGCCCCTGGTCCAATAGCAGGCCCTCAGCCCTGCGCTCCAGCCTCAGACCGCCTGGGCCCCCAAGGGAGCTGAGGCTGATGTCGGAGGAGGACGCTACGCTGCATACCGAGCTGCTGCTGCCCTTCCTGCTAGACGAGCTGGCCCCGCCCCTCTCGGGGCAGTTGTTCTTCACCAGGCTGCTCCACGACTGGCCCAGCCCCGAGGAGGGGCCCAGCCCCGAGGAGGCCGGGGGTCCCGCCAAGGAGGAGGGTCCCAGCGCGGAGGGTCCCACCGCGGAGGAGGGTCCCAGCGCGGAGGGTCCCAGGGCGGAGGGTCCCAGGGCGGAGGAGGGTCCCAGGGCAGAGGAGGCGGGTCCTGAAACAGTGGATGAGAGTTTGTGTGACGGGGCGGTAGCAGAGGATTCAGGGTCGTACCCTGGCGCAAGCCTGAGGTCAAACTTCCCTTCGGCGCCCAGACGGTAAGAGTTAGAGCCGCCGGCGTCCCAGGTCACATCAATCCAGCCTGGAACACACAGGAAGGTAGCAGGCAGCAGGTCAGACACGCGGCCCACACACGCACGCAAACACGCACGCACACACGCACACACACGCACTCACACACACACCACGTGGACCAGCTGCTTTTAGAGGTACTCAAGAGGATTTAAACTGCTTTAAAGGTACTGTGAGTATTTAAACTGTGGTAAAAGATACTGTGGTAGTGCCTTTAAAACAGTTTCATACTGACATAGTACATTTAGAACAGTGAAATACTATGTGAGTAAGCATTTTAAAAGGTACTGAGTCTTAGTGGCAGAAACAGACAACAGACAAGAAAAGGAGAAGAAAATGAGAGCGAGAGAGGAAGCAACACGGCGCGCTTATACTCTAGTATAAATACTATAGTGTCGTAAAGTTATATTATAGGGACAGTTTGATTTATAATAATAATATATAAATATAATACCACTGTAGACACCAACTACTAGTTACTTGTCATTACTCCAGCGTGTGTTACGGTTACTGTGTGTAGTACTGTGTCAGTATTTCATGAGCATACAACTTTCTACAAGCTAGTTTCCATGGCTCCCAGCAGGGTGCTTACCGTTGTGAGCCTCCCCGGTCACAGTGCCCTCTCCGGCGGAGCTGCCATCCTGGTCGCGCCACTTCCAGTCGATGCCCCGCACCACGCGGGCCCCAGGGACGATGTACTTCATCACCTGGGAGCGGAACAACCGCCGCTGGCGACGGAGGTTGGCCTCCGCCTCCTTCACTGCCTTACCTGGAGGAGGAGGAGGAGGAGGAGGAGGAGGAGGAGGAGGAGGAGGAGGAGGAGGAAAGGAAAGAGGAAGACAGTGAGACCAGGAGGAGACATTGAGAGCAGGAGGAGGAGGAGGGAGGGAGGGATGGAGGAATATAGAGACAGGTTATCAGACAGAGAGACGAAGAGATGCAGACAGATAGACAGGTTGAGACACAGCAGACACACAGACAGACAGAGAGCCAGACAGAGCCAGGATATGTACCTAGCTGGTCTTCACAGACGGCGGTGACGGTCCCATAGACCTCCAGCCCAGAAAGAGAGAGGTAGTGCGTCTGCCCACTGGCGTTCTTCCCCATCTGTCTGATACGAATGTGTCTCCAGCCTTGTTTCTCGTCCCTGCTGGGCTCTAGGGGCCAGCTGGCTGTAGACCTGGTATATATATAAACACATACACACATTAATATATATACACATATATATACACACACATATTAATATAAAAAAATATGTATTTAAAAAATAAGCCACTTGGAGTTATTTTTAGAGTGATTTTAGAACAGCTAGGGGCGTTTACTGTAACTGTAACTCACAACCTCAAGTGGCTTATTGCTTTTATAAAACGGTTACTATAGACTACCTCGTAGGAGTTCACAAAATAAACAGCAATATAAAATGCAATCATTTATTGAAAAGAAAAATCGTAATTCTCCTGCCAAGCAATATAGTTCCTCAAAAAATGGCAGGGCATTAATACTAAAAATGAACCGCTGTGCGGTCACAGATGTGTGTTTATAGTATTTTAACGGCTTTGAGACAATCAAATTTAAGGACCGGAACTATACCTTTTATAAAACACACATATAAATACAAACCATACATATGTGGGTGTAGAGGGTGTGTGTGTGTACCCTGGTTCGTTGAGGCTACAGTCGTCTACGTGGGTGTAGAGGGTGGTCCAGCTCTGACCATCCTTAGACACCTGGAACACCCAGTTCCTCAAGGCTGAGCGGCCATAACCCCTGGAGAGGGGGGGAGACATACACACACACAGAAAGAGAGAGAGAGAGAGAGAGAGAATAAAAACAGAAACAATTATATATTTGATTATGTCCAAGTGACGGTTCTGTTGTCTTGTGTTTAGGGTGCGTTAGGTTTCCTACCTGGCATGTCTAGGTGTGTTTAGGGTGCGTTAGGTTTCCTACCTGGCATGTCTCAGTGTGTATGCGGAGGGGAGGACCCAGAGCCCCAGGTCCACAGCGAACCAGGCGTTCTTGTCGTCGTTGGTGTGACAGTTGAGGGCGGAGCTATCTCGGCTCAGGATGTCCTCCAACCTGCCGTACGGGAGGTTCCGCCCCTCTGATGATGTCACCACCACCAGGCCGTAGGCCGCTGGGTTCACCCACTCGTATGCCGTCCTGGGGGGGGCGGGACACAAATCAAACCAACCCCAACTGTTACCACCTGATCTGACAGCCCAATCACAACAGAGAACTAAACCACCTGTTCCCATCTGATTTGATAGGGTAGGATGTTCTTGATCCCAGATGGGAAAACAGGAGAGTAACAGAAATTACAAAGTAAAACTACAGAAAATACGTCTTTATACACAATATGAGTAGTAGCACAGACAAAATGTATTTTACAGTTGCAGTAGTGGTTTAAACTAAAGTAGAGACAAGCCGTGTAGTGGTGGTTTAAACTATAGTAGAGACCAGAAGTGCAGTGGTGGTTTAAACTGGGACGGATCAGTAGTGGCGGTTCTTACTTGGCATTGGTGCCGACCCAGTAGACGATGCCGTTCTCGTCAAAGTCGTGCTGGTGTCTGAAGGTGAAGGTCTGGCCCTCTCTCAGCTTCCTCACCAACACGAAGGACGAACGCTCAAAATCATACCACTGCTTAGCCACCTGGGGGAGGAGAGAGGGTTAGGGGGGAGGTAGGGTGTGTGTGTACCATGTTCAGCAGGTAGGCTCGTGTGTGTGTGTGTGTGTGTGTGTGTGTGTGTGTGTGTGTGTGTGTGTGTGTACCATCTTCAGCAGGTACTGCTCCAGTGATTCCACCGTAGCGAGGGGTTCCATCTTCAGCATGCGTCCGGTCCGGTCGATCAGCGCCGTCTCCCCGGGAGCCCGCTCCAACCGGAACCTCAGCCTCCGTGTCAGGATCTGACATCACATGATCACATCACATGATTAGAACCTGTTTACACCACATGTTGATAAGACATGTTCATAGCACATGCTAACTGGGTGGAAAGCTAACTGGGTGGATGGCTAATGGAGAACTTGGGAGAGAACTGGGTGGTACAGCCCATCTCGTCTGACCCGGACATATAGACAATAACCTTCTTCCAAGTCTGGTATTAGCTTAGCTTAGGACGAGGTTAAATATAGCTAGCATACATAACTCCATGACTCTTCCTGGTGAAGTGTATTCCCATGGTGACTACTCCTGGACGATACAATAAGAGGCTGTATAGCGACCTCTAGTGGTGAGTGTACCTGCAGGTTGTAGGTGGATCCTGGGGTGTCGTACAGGTGGAGAGGAAGTCTCTCGATGGACTCCAACACTGCGATGAGCTTACGCACAAGAGCCACTGCTGGACGACTACACACACACAGACACACACACACACAGTTCCATTTCAGTACGAGGCATAGTGAGGTTCTACATGGTCTGCAGGAAGGTTTGGTCGGGTCGCTACCTCTCGTTGTCCTCGTTCTCGCTGAAGGCCGCCTTGAAAACATTGATCCTCTCCATCAGAGGCTTACAGTCCTGCTTCACCTCCCCGTCCGCACTCTGAAACACACAACACACACACAGACACTTAATACACAGTACACACTCTGAAACACAACACACACACACTCTGGAACACACAACACACACACACACACACTCAATGCACACGCACACTATACACAGTACACACTCTGAAACACACAACACACACTCAATACACAGTACACACTCTGAAGCACACAACAAACGCATTTAATAAATACTCCGAAACACACAACACACATTACACACTGCAATACACAAAAGACAGACTTTAAATTATTAAAAGATAGATGCTTAGTTTCTTAAGAGTTTGGAGTTTAGATATGTGGTTATGAAGGAGTTTGAAGGATCAGTGAAGGTTTAAATGGTAGATAGCAGTTTGAAGGCCATGTCAGACCACCTACGTTGTTCAGTACGGTGAAGAGGGCTTGGACCAGACCACTGCTGCACATCTCGTAGGGGGAGATGGTGTTCTCATCCTTCAGAACCACGATCAGGTTCTCTAGAGCCGTCTTCATCAGGTCCCTCCATGTGTTCTCTCCCTCCACACACTGGAAGTTCACAACATTACAATACTTTACCCTCCACACACTGGAAGTTCACAACATTACAATACCTTACCCTTCACACAACAATAACAGACTGTTGAAGAACAGACCGTTGCTTTGTCTAACAGACTGTTGCTATAAATAACAGACTGTTGCTGTGAAGAACAGACTGTTGCTGTGAAGAACAGTCTGTTGCTGTGAAGAACAGACTGTTGCTGTGAATAAGGGACTGTTGCTATGAATAAGGTACTGTTACTATGAATAAATTACTGTTGCTATGGACGCTATTTCCAACTGTAAAGTCTATTCTTTTTAGTGGAAGCAATAAAATCATTTTACAACATAGATCATCTAGTTGTGTGTGAGACCTGTCTGTGGAGTGGTGTGGTGTGTGTGTGTGTGTATGCATGCATCACCTGAGTGTGTGTGCATCACCTGTGTGTGTGTGTGTGTGTTACCTGTGTGTGTGTGTGCAGCTCCCAGGCAGACTCCAGCTGCGTGGCGATGTTCCTCAGGGTGACCACCACCCCTCTAGGCATGCTCTCCACCGCCTTGAAGTGGTCGTCATAGAGCTCCCGCGCCGCGCCGCGTACCTTCTGCTTAGTCTTCTCCAGCTTGGAGCGCAGCTTCCTGCCACGCTTACCACTCCAGCCAGTCACAAACTCTGAGCCTAACACACACATATACATATACAGTTATTCAGCAGGTAGAGCCAGAGACAGACAGACAGTAGACAGACAGACAGTCAGACAAAGAGGCAGACCAGACAGTAAAACCAGACAGTGAGTAGAAATCAAGAGATAGTAGAGACAGTCAGACAGACAGTCAGACAGACAGACAGACAGACAGACAGAGAAACAGACAGTCAGTAGAACCAGCTGTCTCACCCAGCGAGGTCTCTGCGGTGAAGGAGTGCTTGGTTCCTCTGTTGGACTCGAAGATGAAGCCGGGCAGGTCCTCTCTGAGGATGGTGGCCTGCTGGCCGTCTGAGTTGTGGATGGCCATCTCCCCGTCCTTCAGACATGTGAGGGACCAGTTCCCCACTGTCAGCTTGCTGGGGGACAGGCAGGACAGGATGGGCTGGCTGGACGTAGATGCCTTCACCTGACTCCTGGCTCTCTGGAGCTTCTCCAGGAACTCACTACGAGACTCTACACACACACATACACATATATAGTTACACACACAAATACAGTCACACAGTCACACACACACAGATAGTTACAAACACACTGATAGTTACACACACACATAGTTGGATACACACACACACACACGATCCGTCATTATGCTGGCTTTGCCTTTTTACACAGAACCAAACAAAGCCGGCGTATTGCCGCCGTTCCGGAATCAGAGGCGTGGTGTGTTCGCGCAAAGCTGCTGTGCATCGTAGAAAACATGTTGTGTAACGTTACAATGGCGGATTCGTGCGAGCAACGTGTTTGTGCGATTTAGAAATACATTAGAGGAAAAATTGAAGAGAATGGCGGGACACCCCTGTCTTATAGTTTCATACAGAAGGAGAGGCGGGATAACGCACCTTTCCTGCCTTGAACAGGCTGTGTAAAAGGAGCTATAGTTACATACAGAGAGATGGATAGACATTCAGACACACACACACACAGATGTATATATATATATATATATAAGTGTGTATATCAGTACCAGAGCTGTCGGACCCTCCCTCTGGGCTGCCACTAGAGTACATGGTGGCCAGCTTCCCATCCAGGATGAAGCGGAACCAGCCGTTGGAACCGTTGGACAGCTCCAGGGCCGCCGCATCCGACCAGATGTACAGACAGTCGCGACCCCGGATGATGGACCAGTCCCTCCAATGGTACGGCTTCCCCTGGACGATCTCCCTCGCCTCCTCCTGCACCTCCTCCTCCTGGGGGGGGACACACACACACACACACACACACACACACACACACACAGCATTACCTCATCTGATGTCATCCACTGCTCTACCACTAACTGCTCCTCGCCTCCTGCTACTCACCTATTGCTCCTCAACTAACTGCTACTCTACTCCTGCTCCTCCACTAACTGCTCCTCACCTCCTGCTCCTCTTCTCCTGCTCCTCACCTCCTACTCCTCCCTATTGCTCATCTCCTCCTGCTCCTCCACTAACTGCTCCTTACCTCCTGCTCCTCTTCTATTGCTCCTCTCCTCCTGCTCCTTCACTAACTGCTCCTCTCCTCCTCAAGCCCAAAGCATACAGAGTGCACATTTCGCCTCATATTTGTAGCGTGACACAAACAAGAAGAATCATATTTAACGGAGCAGAGCACACAACGACCGTGAACGTCCATTTTGAAACTCCCAACATGATTCGGCGTCTGTCTGTCTGGGCACATCTGTGAGCTTGGACTGTACCTTCTCAGGCTTGGCGTCCTCTTCCGTCTCGTCATCAGAGGACGGCCCGGCCAGTGTGGACACCTTGTTGATCACGCCCAGCCTGGCCAGCTGGTCCAGGAACACGTCCCCTCCCTTATCCACTAGGTCCCTGATGATCTGTAGGGAGAGCAGGTGGCCGTCGTCGTCCTCCTGTAGGGGGAAACAGAGTATTATATAAGTATCATATTAATATTATAGAAATATAGTATCATATCATATTAGTATAGCATTATACTGTTTTGTAGTCCAAAGTGTGTACCTCCTGGTCCAGCACAGTAGCAGTTATCTCCACTAGTACAGTAGGCAGGTTGTGTATATACAGAGTGTGTCCAGTCTCCTCCTTCAGCAGCAGCTCACTGCTGTAGTGAACCATCTTCCTGATGAGGGCCAGACTTGCCTTCCTGCTCACACACACAAGATACACACATTATATAAACACACAAAGACACACAGTATAATACACACTGGAACACACATACAGTGCACACATATTACACAGTATTACATATATATATAACACACATACGGTACAAAATAAGTACAATATAATACAATAGAGAGAGACAGACATAACATAGCATATAGTGTATATACTGTATGGAAGGTCTGTGTATAGTGTACATAGTGTGTATACAGTGTATATAGTGTGTATAGAGTATAGTGTGTATAGAATATATAAAGTGTGTATAGAGTATATATAGTGTGTATAGAGTATATATAGTGTGTACAGTATAAAGTGTGTATAGAGTATATAGTTTATATACCGTATGGAAGGCAGCATGGTCTGCTGGAAGGTCTGGGCGAACACAGGCAAGAGTCTCTTGAGGTAGAGAGGAGCCATCTCTGGGTCTCCTCTGGGCTCCACGCTCTCCTCCTCCTCCTTGTTCACCTCCCTCTTCTTCTTCTCGTCGCCCTTGTTCACCGGACACATCCAGTCTCCTGTAAGGACAATACTCATTAATAACACCAGTATAGAAATATCCAGTCTCCTGTAGGAACAATCAGGGATGCAAATAGAGTTGTTCCGATTCCGATACCAGTATCGGAAATTGCTCCGATACTGCCGAAAAAGCTGGCATCGGTATCGGCGACTACTGGAGTCCAGGCACCGATCCGATACCACGTAATTTATTCAATTAGTAATCTAATAGGGGTTATGCGCAACATACTTCTGCATTCTGCGAAACAGGTCTCATCACATCCGGTTCAGGTCCGCTGTACCGCGCTCACATTATTTTATTTATTAATCCGCACTTCCAGATAGGGTGGCCATTCGGTGGCCTGTCCGGTTCCCCCCCCCCTCCCGTCGCGCGCGCCCCCCGTCGGCCGTAGGTCCGAGGCGCGCACCCCCCCCGTCGCCGGGGCTTCAGAGTAATGTGTCCGAGGTGAGTAGCCCTCTCGGACACACACGCTAGCTTTTACCGCTGTTTTGTTTTTGTTTTTTAATCCGCACTTCCAGACCGTCACCGGGGCTTCAGAGTAATATGTCCGAGGAGAGTAGTCCTCTCCCGGACTCACTCATCCATCTTTTCTTCTCACTAACATTCAGATGTTAAAATCAAATAAAACGCCAACACTAAAAAGGGCTAGCTAGGTTAGCTGTTAACTGTTCTATTTAAAAATAAATGGCTTGAATTTGCTCTATTTATTCATGTTTTACAAAGAGTTTAACCTGAGCCAGGCCTTACCACTATGATAATCATATCACAGTCATGCATGTATGGTATTTTTATAACATACTGGTATCGGATCGGTACTCGGTATCGGCCGATACCCACAGCACAAGTATCGGAATCGGTATCGGGAGGGAAAAAATGGTATCGGAACATCTCTAGATGCAAACTGGCGAGGACCCAAAAAGGTGACATTGTTTAGCCTGAAAGTGAAGATCAGCGTGCGGCGCCCTTCAAATCAATCAGGTTCTATTTAGCTATAGCTGCTCTACCCAAGTGGCACACGCAAAGCCTGTCAGTGATATTCAGACCCATTTATATGAAGCATTTATAGTTGCATTTATTTAAAAGGTCCATATATAAATATGATATATAAATATGAAATATGATAGCCACTATTATAATTATTATTTCTGAAGGAGTCATGGTAAACACATGGTAAATGTAGTAGGCCTACTGTAGTGCATGATGGTGCCAGTACACTGGCACACCATAACATTGACTATGGGAGTGGGATCCGCCAACCTTATCACTAAATGTAGTATTCATTCTCATTAATTTAGCCACCACCTCACTGTGTTCTCTCTCTCTGGCCAGGTAATTAATATGAATATCTATAGTAATAATATACTAACCAGGGGACTGTAGGACAGGCCCCGCCTCACTATGTCCTCTCTCCCTGGCCAGGTTATAAATATATTAATATCTATAATAATAATATACTAACCAGGGGACTGTAGGATAGCTACGACCTCACTGTGTCCTCTCTCTCTGGCCTTGTCCAGCGGAGTCTTCCCATCCTCGTCCCTCAGGTCTGGGTTAGCTCCGTGGCGTAGAAGGGTCTAAAAAATATATATTATATCATAATATATAAAATACAATACAATATACATTATATAATACAATAGAACTGGGTTAGCACCATAACACAATCCATTAAACACCATAGAGACAGAGCGAGAGAGACACACAGACTGACAGTACCTTGGCTACTTGGGGGCGTCCAAAGCAGGCTGCATAGTGAAGAGAAGATGACCTTTGACCCCTGTTGACATCTGCTCCACGCTCACACAGGAACTCAACCTGACATAATAATAATAAAAATGTATTAATATACTAATAATATACTACTGTACTACTATACTACAAATATTCTACTGTTGACATCTGCTCCACGCTCACACAGGAACTCAACCTGACACAATAATAATAATACATAATTAATATACTACTATACTATTGTTGAATATAATATTCTACTCTTAAAAGGAATATCCTGCTGTTAAAAGGCAGTTCTCTTAATCAATACATCATTCTGTTTGGCTTCAAAACCAGCACTAAGTAGGATGTGATTGTAGTACGTAGGTTTGTGTGTGTGTGTGTGTGTGTGTGTGTGTGTGTGTGTGTGTGTGTGTGTGTGCGTGCGTGCGTGCGTGCGTGCGTGCGTGCGTGCGTGCGTGCGTGCGTGCGTGCGTGCGTGCGTGCGTGTGTGTGCATTACCATCTCCTGCGTTCCAAAAGCTGAAGCCCAGTTAAGTAGAGTTTGTCCGACATCATCCATGAAGTTCACTTCAAAAGCTGCAACAGAGAGACACTTTTACACACAAAACTACACACATTACACAATAATATAACGAATATATCTGATCCCTACCTCCTATATCTAGACACCTACCTCCGGTATCGATAGCGTCTATGAGTGCGTCTGTGTCCTTGCTGCGGATGCAGTCTATGAGCTGGCGGTGGGACCTCTCCCCAGAGCTGTCCAAGCGACGGAGGCCGGGGATGCGGCCCGTGGAGCCCGCCGTGGACTTGGGCAGCGCCTTGCGGCCCTCGAACAGCAGCACCAGCAGCAGGTCCACCAGCCGCATGGTGTCCAGGACGCAGCGCTCGTCTCCACCCAGAGCCGACTGCATGGAGTCGGGCAGTGCTGACCGCAACAGGTCCTGGATCACAGAGAGGTCATGTTAAGGTCTGGACATTCTGCTATAGAGGTCATGTTAGGGTCTGGACATTCTGCTATAGAGGTCATGTTAGGGTCTGGACATTCTGCTATAGAGGTCATGTTAAGGACTGGACATTCTGCTATAGAGGTCATGTTAAGGACTGGAGCATACTGGAGGACAGGATCTCTTACGTGGGTGACGAGGGGGGACCCCCTGCAGAGCGTGGACAGCAGGCTGACGATGGTGGACACCTGGTTGCTGAGCTTGGAGTCCGGACCAGAGGGCGCTCCGCCCGTGGAGGTGCGGCCTGGCTTACAGGAGGAGGCGGGGCCAGTGGCCACGCCCCCCGCAGCGGCCATGCGGGACAGGAGCTCCTCCGTCAGCCCGTGTTTAGCTAAGGGGGCGGGGTCTACGCCGCGGCGCGTGAAGCGGTCGGCCAATGAGGCGAAGCAGCGCAGAGCACCGTCCGACACCTGGTGGTCTTGGTGTTTGAGGAGGCTGGACAGCGACTCCACACATGTCTCCAGGGACGAGTCCTGCGGCTCCATCTTGCTACAGAGGCGGGAAACCACCGCCATGGCGGAGTGCAGTGTGTCCTTGTGGACAAGATGGCCGCTGTCTCTGATGAAGGTCAGGACACAGTTCAGCCCGCCGGCCTCAAACACAGCCCCCGACTCTCTGGTGCAGATCAGCTCCAGAACCTGGGGACACGCAACATGTTAACACACAGGTCAACATGTTAACACAAAACATTACTAACACACAGGTGGTGGTGGAGGAGGAGGGCATGGCTGTGGTGTAGGTGGAGGGCATGGCTGTGGTGGAGGTGGAGGAGGAGGGCATGGCTGTGATGGAGGTGGAGGAGGGCATGGTGGTGGTGGAGGAGGGGGAGGATGGGTAGTGGAGGAGGAGGAGGAGGAGGAGGAGGAGGAGGAGGAGGAGGAGGAGGAGGAGGAGGAGGAGGAGGAGGAGGAGGAGGAGGAGGAGGGGTGGTGGAGGTGGAGGAGGTACCTTGACACACTGCTCTGCCAAGTCCCTGCTGGTGCGGTTGTTGAGCTCCACCACCAGGCGGTTACAGAGGGCCTTGATGGCTCCATCAACACCCACGATCCTGCGGGTGCACTCGGCCGACACGTCCAGGTAGTAGGTGATGGCCCGCGCCGTCACCTCCAGCACGTTGTCAGGGGCGCTCTCGTCCAGGAAGATCTTACACAGCGCCGGCAGGAAGGTCCGAGGAGGACACCTGGGAGGAGACACCAGGTCACCATGATGACGTCATCATCACCATGACGACATCCTCGCCATGACAACATCATCACCATGACATCGTCATCATGACAACATCATCACCACGATACATCTCCATGTCAACAACATCATCACCATAACATGACCACATCACCATCTCCATTTCAACATCAGAATCATCACCATGACATCATCATGACCCCATTAGAACATAATAATTAATTGTAATGAACTGCATTCTCTTGGTGGTGAACTGAGTGTTATCTTAGTGGTGAACTGAGTGTTATCTTGGTGGTGAACTGAGTGTTATCTTGGTGGTGTGGTGGTGATGTATTATGATCTAACGTACGTCTCGAAGCAGCGGTCCACGTTGTCAGACATGAGTAGCAGCATGCAAAGCTGCTCCAGAGCGATGAGCTGCATGTCCCTCTCGTCCCCCTGACCCATCTGGAGCCATTCCAGCAGGGTGTCGGGGTCCACGTCGGCCATGCTGGCTGCTGATAACACAATAACAATATACAATAAACAACACAATATAATATGATACAATATACAACACAATATAACATGATACAATATGCAACACAATATAACATAACATGATACTGTTCTGGGGTCACCTGACCACTCACCTGGCTCGCCGTTGGCTACCTGCTCCGGCTCAGCGCCCAATCACTGCTCACAAGGCTGCTTCTGTTTGGGACTCATCCAACCAACTGGATGAAGGGGGGGAAACACAGACAAGAAATAGTCACTGTCTCTGGGGGTGCTGGGACATGTAGTCTTTCCTGGTGTGGAGACAGAAGAAGAGAGAACAGGGGGGCTTCATGAAGACAGAAGGAGACAGGACGAACACTGAGGGAACAATGCAGAAGACCCAGATGGTTCAACAGGCTGGTGAACAGAACATCACGGCCATAAAATAACCACATGGTAGCCTGAAAGCCTATTTCACTCCTGTGTGAATTAAATACTTGAAAAGTACTGATTATTTTCTCAATTGTGTATCACTTTACTGTAATGCAGCCTTTAAAACAAGGAAAAGAAAACACACCATATCATGATATTACAATACCCAAAATCTAAGACGATATCTAGTCTCATATCACAATATGGATATAATATATTGCCCAGCTCTACAACATGGTCATGTCAACGCTCTCTAACATCCCAACTGATGTTATGGCCGACTGCTTGGCCTTGGTGACTCAATGTCAAAAACATTTGTTTTAGAGGTAGCTATGGTGATTATATTTTAATGGAACATGCATTTCTTTATTACAAGTCAACTGATAAGCGTAGATATCCAACGCTAGGCTAACCAGGCTAATGCCTTGAAATCAGAGGCTAGGCTAACCAGGCTAACACCTTGAAATCAGAGGCTAACCATGCTAACACCTCAATATCAGAGGCTAGGCTAACCATGCTAACACCTCAATATCTGAGGATAGGCTAACAAGGCTAACGCCTTGATATCAGAGGCTAGGCTAGAACAAGCCAATTGTTAGCATGGAAGTAATAATTGTGGAGATGAGTGCTGAACCTGGTCCAATAGCCAGGACACAGAACAGACCTTGTCCCAGCCACAACCTCTGGAAGAAGGCTCTTCATTACGGTGATCACATTCTGAGAGGAAGCAGGCGCACAAAGGACAGCTATCCTCTCCACGATCCCGTCGTACACACAATGTGCAACGCAACGCAGCAGAATATGTTTCTCCTTTAAGAAAGCTACACAGCAGGTGCAGCAGTGAGCTTAGCGTCACTCACCAGAAAATGACGAGCGGCTTTTTCACCTTGTTAGTTCATTAGTCATATAATTCACCAGAAGATAAATACACACCAGCTATAGGTCTAAACACCACGCACGCACAACAACACCAGAAGATAAATACACACTAGCTATAGGTCACCACACACGCATACTCGCACTCACAAACATATGAATGTGTGCTAACACACACACACACCAAACGCTGGCGAGTCCTTCACTGTTGCCAGTAAAAGTTCAGGTTTTGCATCATACTAATTTATTTACAGAGCTATGATGACATATGGCTTTGGGATGGGGCGGGACTAGACGCTATGACAGACACTCTCTCTAGGGGTGGGGGGTGTGGGGGGGTAAGGTCTCTCTCTCTCTCCTCTCCCCCCCCCCCCCCCCCCTCCCCCAACACACACACACACACACACACTTTTTACGCCAGTAACCCTAACCTGGCTGTATATAGAGCTGACAGTGTTCTGTATTCAGTACTCAGTCAGTGCTATATGGAGCAAACCCTCCCCAGATGAGCCACCCACGCCAACATCAGACCGTCGGGGAGGATGGGGGACACCAGCAGACAGCCGGCCAGGATAAGTTGATTAGGGCTAATGTGACGCCGGCCGGCCGTCTGTCCCATTCGCTCCGTGAGAGCTCAGCTATAAACAGGCTGCAGTGGACAGATCCTCTTATCAACAGATTAATCACAAATTACCCCCCACCCCCACCCCCCCGGGAACCGGACCACCGACCCGGGACTAAATACGTCCTCATAAACAGGGTCCAACACACATCTGCAGAATCCGATATTAAAAGTGTGCACGCTAGAACCGTGCATCAGAAACCTTCAGGGGTCGTGTTTAAACCCGAGACCCTCCACCAGTACAAAGTGAGAGACTGGGGGAGACTGGGGGAGACGAGCTTGGTGTGACCACCACTAACTGGGAGAGCCTGGTGTGACCACCACTAACTGGGAGAGCCTGGTGTGACCACCACTAACTGGGAGAGCCTGGTGTGACCACCACTAACTGGGAGAGCCTGGTGTGACCACCACTAACTGGGAGAGCCTGGTGTGACCACCACTAACTGGGAGGGCCTGGTGTGACCACCACTAACTGGGAGAGCCTGGTGTGACCACCACTAACTGGGAGGGCCTGGTGTGACCACCACTAACTGGGAGAGCCTGGTGTGACCACCACTAACTGGGAGAGCCTGGCGTGACCACCACTAACTGGGAGAGCCTGGCGTGACCACCACTAACTGGGAGGGCCTGCCTGGTGTGACCACCACTAACTGGGAGAGCCTGGCGTGGACCACCACTAACTGGGAGGCCTGCCTGGTGTGACCACCACTAACTGGGAGAGCCTGGTGTGGCCACCACTAACTGGGAGAGCCTGGTGTGACCACCACTAACTGGGAGGGCCTGCCTGGTGTGACCACCACTAACTGGGAGAGCCTGGCGTGACCACCACTAACTGGGAGAGCCTGGTGTGACCACCACTAACTGGGAGGGCCTGGTGGGACCACCACTAACTGGGAGAGCCTGGTGTGATCACCACTAACTGGGAGAGCCTGGTGTGACCACCACTAACTGGGAGAGCCTGGTGTGACCACCGCTAACTGGGAGAGCCTGGTGTGACCACCACTAACTGGGAGAGCCTGGTGTGACCACCACTAACTGGGAGGGCCTGGTGTGACCACCACTAACTGGGAGAGCCTGGTGTGACCACCATTAACTGGGAGGGCCTGGTGTGACCACCACTAACTGAGAGAGCCTGGTGTGACCACCACTAACTGGGAGGGCCTGGTGTGACCACCACTAACTGGGAGAGCCTGGTGTGACCACCACTAACTGGGAGGGCCTGGTGTGACCACCACTAACTGGGAGAGCCTGGTGTGACCACCATTAACTGGGAGGGCCTGGTGTGACCACCACTAACAACAGGTATCTCTGATACCTGACCCAAGACTGTCTGTCATTACACTAGACACTAGAGCCCATTGTTACCTGCACCGTTTACACGACACACTAACCCCACTGCTACTTACTAGGTAGATATAGCTATGGATATAGGGTGTACAGTAAATATAGCTTTTGTTTAGAGTTGTTGTTTAACGTTAAGTTGCTGACGTTTAGCCTCAGCCGGGTGTTGACAAGAAGGGACATACAAGTATATGACCTATATGATGCATTACATGATTAATAAGGGATATTAAGTGTTGTGTATATGACCTATATGATGTATTACATGCTTAATAAGGAATATTAAGTGTTGTGTATATGATCTACATGATGTATTACATGCTTAATAAGGAATATTAAATGTTGTCTATATGATGCATTACATGATTATAAGGGATATAAAGTGGTGCATATGATCTATATGATGTATTACATGATCAATAGGGACTATAGTGTTGTGTATATGCTCTATATGATGCATTACATGATTAATAAGACTATAATGTTGTGTATATGAAGTATTACATGATTAATAAGGAATATTATGTGGTGTGTATATGATCTATGTGATGTATTATATGATTAATAAGGAATATTAAGTGTTGTGTATGATCTATACGATGCATTTTATGATCAATAAGGAATATTAAGTGTTGTGTACATGATCTATACGATGTATTATATGACAAATAAGGAATATTAAGTGTTGTGTACATGATCTATACGATGCATTATATGACAAATAAGGAATATTAAGTGTTGTGTATATGATCTATACGATGTATTATATGACAAATAAGGAATATTAAGTGTTGTGTATATGATCTATACGATGTATTATATGATTAACAAGGAATATTAAGTGTGTGTATGATCTATGATGCATTACATGATTAATAAGGACTACAGTGTGTGTATATGATGTATATGACGTATTAGATGATTAATAATGAATGCTATGTGGTGTGTGTATATCATCTATGATGTGTTATATGATTATTATGGAATATTAAGTGTTCGGTGTTGCTGTCCTGTTAGCCCAGGGGCTTCAGTTAGCATCCAGCTAGCCTGATGCTAGTAGCTAAGCAGACGGGTTTCACATTAATCAGCAGTATTATCATCACCATGTTTATGGTTATTATTATATGAAATACAGCCACTAGCCGAGGCTTCCCAACACCCCGGCGCTATGTTATTATTATAAACAGCACAGAAGACGGACTTGTGTCTCCGGCCTGAGCCGTGAAAACAGGATCCGCGGGGATCGAGTTCCAGGAGACCCGGAGGCCGCGGCGCGTCCGCCGGCCGCCGCGCCTAGGAAACACCGGGCGGTCGGATAGGCGACAACATAAACACTTACCGTGTTCGCTCAGGAGACGACACAGACGAGTAAATCCCGGTCCGAAAAAGCGCAAAAACGTCAATTCTATCGCTTTAGGTCGGCGGCTATTGTGTTCCCATGTCGTGTTGTCGTGTCTAAAAGGTCAAAGTGGCCAGCGACGCAGTCACCGAGTCGGGTGAAATGGAGAGCTGCTGGGCTGCTGGCTCCGCATCACGAGGCTCCGCAGCGCCATGCGGCGGACGGCAGGGGGCGCCAAGTACCGGGAAACACACGGTACCTTCTGGACGGAGCGACGCTCAGCATCATGGAGGAAAGCCGCTTAACCAGTGAATCAAATGAAACCCCAGGACACGACGCAGAGAAAACAAGGCTTTATTCATTCACTCATTAAAATAAGACCACTTCCTTCCAGCAGCCCACACAGCAGACTGCCCGCACTGTGTTGGGGAAAATACTTCCTACTGAAACCCAGTTTCACCATACTGGCAGCCCTGTACAATCCCTTATTGAACATGGGTCCCAGTCACATTTAACATGTTTTTAAGTCACATTTAACACGTTTTAAATCCTTCTGTAAGGCATACTCAGTGTTACATTCTCGGTCTAGTTGTGATTGCCTCACAGTCAGTTACACAACATTCAGACATCACTCGAGTGACACTCTTTCAAGTTATCAGTTATTGCTGACAGATGGCAGGCTATCCTGCATCATCATCATCATAGTGTTGCTGGCGAGGTCATCGGTGATAAGAGATGTATGTAGAAGGTCAGCAGAGGATTGGTCGCCTCTCCCTTGTTGACAGACGGCATGACCAATCAGATTAGAGAGATTGTGGAGGTGACTAAACGCCGTCCGTCTGATCCCACACTGTGGGAAGGACAGACGGTTTCGCCGGTTAAAGGATGAGTGTGGTGTACTGTTGTACACCACACTCATCCATAGTAGCTTTTCTACAGCATGTTCTCCCATGATTCAAGTCTAAATGACCACTGTTGCATGATGGTTGCATCGTTGCCATGGTTACATGATTGCCAACAACCACATGGTCAACAGGGCTATACGGTACC
Organism: Merluccius polli; assembly: GCA_030340625.1. NCBI lineage: Eukaryota > Metazoa > Chordata > Actinopteri > Gadiformes > Merlucciidae > Merluccius > Merluccius polli. Next base: position 53,394 of record JAOPHQ010004042.1, read on the forward strand.
GATGGTGGATTCATATCGTACAGTACAATCATCTCTTCACTTGGCTTACTTAATGTGAGCCACTCCTAGAGCGGGGCTACGTTAGCATGGCTACGTTAGCATGGCTATGTTAGTGTGGCTACGCTAGCATGGCTACAATAGCACAGCTCCATTAGAATGGCTATGTTAGCATGGCTACGTTAGCATGGCTACGTTAGTGTGGCTACGCTAGCATGGCTACAATAGCACAGCTCCATTAGAATGGCTATGTTAGCACGGCTATGTTAGCACGGCTACGTCAGCATGGCTACGTCTGACAACAGCGCTCCGCAAGAGCCTCACTTGCTACTAGCATACCTCACATAGCTTAGCAACCCATAGTCTTTAAAGATACCAGTTGACATTCTAGCTAACCTGAAGTCATTAGTAACCATAGTTACATTCTGAGAGAAATGATGGCAGAGAAACCTTTCACTATGACATCAACATACGTACTTCTGGAGTTTTGAATTCCAAGTTACTGCATAAGAACTGTTAAAATACATTTTAAATGACTGATTGTGATATCAGCGTGATGTTTAACAGACACATTAAACTTAGCAACATATTTCACTTTGATGTTTAAATGATCTCTAAATCTACATCCATTATTAGTGTTTCTTGGTCCACTGAACCTGACGCTCGGCTAATGGACATGTAGCTAACATCTAGCCATCACATGAACTAACACGTAACCCTGTAGGTAGTGGAGGAGCAGAAGCAGCCGCTTAGAGGTCTGCAGGGCTACACGCCCTGAAGCTTTGCTATTAGCAAGAACTGTCGTTAGCCAGAACTTGATGAACTTGAACAGTTGAGAGTCTGAACCGCTAACTCTCTAACAGTTTCTTCACTTCCTGTTTGAGAGCTCTTACAGGAAGTTGGTTTTGAGCGTGATACTGGGTGAGGTCTTGCTAGTCCTGTTAGCGGCGGCGTTAGCCTTAGCATTGAGGCTCTCCTGATTCCCCTGGATAGCCGCCTGCAGTCTGGCCTTCAGCTGAGGAGATGAGGACATGAGAGACCTGGGGAGGACACACAACATGGAGACATTACCTCACCGTCTACCTAGCGTCACTCCCTAGTCTCACTCCTCGCTTCTATAGGCTTCTAGACCTAAAGGTCTCAGTTACCTAAAGACAGCCGGGAACTGCGGCCCCAGACGCATGAGGTCCTTAAGTGCCGACTCATGAAGCACCCGGGATGCGGCGGGGGCGGAGCTAAGGGCGTTCTCATCCAACAGAAACGAGATGAGAATCGGGAGGAAGATGGCCATGAGCTGAGGACCTGAAACAACATACACAGAACATGTGATGGAGGCAGTGGTTTGTAGGGGTGTGATATAGACTGATAGAGACTGTGATAAAGGGTGTGATATAGGAAGGGGTAGAAGATGTGGTATAGGATGTGATATAGGATGTGGTATAGGGTGTGGTATAGGATGAAGTATAGGGTGATATAGGATATGATATAGGGTGTGGTATAGACTGATATAGGGTATGGTATAGGGTGTGGTATAGGATGTGGTATAGGATGTGATATATGGTGTGTGTGTGTGTGTGGTATAGGGTGTGGTCTAGGGTGTGGTATAGGATGTAGTATAGGGTGTGGTATAGGATGTAGTATAGGGTGTGGTATAGGATGTGGTATAGGGTATGGTATAGGATGTGATATAGGCTGTGGTATAGGGTGTGGTCTAGGATGTGACATAGGATGTGATATAGGCTGTGGTATAGGATGTGATATAGGCTGTGGTATAGGATGTGACATAGGGTGTGGTATAGGATGTAGTATAGGATGTGATATCGGCTGTGGTATAGGATGTGGTATAGGGTATGTTATAGGATGTAGTATAGGATGTGATATAGGCTGTGGTATAGGGTGTGGTATAGGATGTGATATAGGCTGTGGTATAGGATGTGACATAGGGTGTGGTATAGGATGTAGTATAGGATGTGATATCGGCTGTGGTATAGGATGTGACATAGGGTATGTTATAGGATGTAGTATAGGATGTGATATAGGCTGTGGTATAGGGTGTGGTATAGGGTGAAGTATAGGATGTGATATAGGGTGTGGTATAGGGTGTGGTATAGGGTGAAGTATAGGATGTGATATAGGGTGTGGTATAGAGTGATTTACGGTTCGGTGGGTCGGAGGCCGACACCAGAGCCTCTGTGGCCCTCAGAGCGTCCAGGACACACTGCAGCTCCTCTGGCCCTTGGGGACGACTCTTCTCCGCCCCCTGGTGGACGCCCAGAGAACCACATGACTACTAGCTAATACAGGGACAGTCCCTGTAGCATAGCAACAGCCCACATAGCAACAGTCCATGTAGCATAGCATCAGTCCCTGTAGCATAGCATCAGTACATGTAGCATACCTGCAGGTACCGGAGCAGGACGGGTCCCAGGGCCTGGATGTACGGGACCGCAACACCAGACTGGACCTGGAACACAGTGGTCAACATCTGGAAACACACACTCACCTCCTGAGAGACCGAGAAAGACAGAGAGAGGAAAATAAAGGGTATGAGAAATAGTTACTACTTTTCCATAGATACCTAGATTCTCACACACACACACACACACACACACACACACACACACACACACACACACACACACACACACACACACACACACACACACACACACACACACACACACACACACACACACACACAGCTGACCAGGGGGTCCTTGGAGCTCAGGGCGTGTGTGTATCTCTGGAGGCAGGACCCCAAGAGGGGCTGGACCAGGACCACCTCGGGACCAGCAGAGACCAGGAACACAGTCAGCACCCTCAGAACCCCCACCTGGTCCACACCTGGCTGGTCCACACCTGGGAGAGAGAGACATGGGTATTCAGAGAGAGAGACCCATAGAGACACACTCATCGTCATGCCCATGTTAACCCCTCAACTGGATAACCACTGTTAGTGTGTAGCTTTAAGACTAACCACGTCCTGTTCACATCTGAGCTCACTAGCGTTCCTCGGTCTACCTGAGCAACGCCAGCACCGTGGCGACCAGCACCATGACGACCAGCACCGTGGCGAGTAGGGTGCAAACCCCGGTGTCTCTACCACTCATCACTAGAGTAGGGTGCTAACCCTGATGTCCTGGCTCGGGTACCAACATGGCAAATGAATCATTCCCCTGGTCTCTAACTGGTCTCTAATTGGTCTCCTCAGCTCTCCACTTTGACAGCAACAGGATATAGTCTGTACACTCTGTAATTCAGTTTCTTTGTGCTTATTATTGACCCTGCACTGCCACCTACAGGAATACTGCTGGAAGCGTGTTTGGTGAAATTTTTACTAATTTGTTTATTTCTGATCTTCAGGAACCACACAATAATTACTCCTGTTTTGATGTAGGCTTGGAAAGCCAGGAGCAACATTAGTAAAGAGACATGTAGTCAAAAGGTTTGCAAATTGAACCAACTGCGAACCAGCACTAGCCTGGCTCTAGAATTAGGTTCACGTTGGTGGAAAGGGTGTGTGTGTGTGTGTGTGTGTGTGTGTGTGTGTGTGTGTGTGTGTGTGTGTGTGTGTGTGTGTGTGTGTGTGTGTGTGTGTGTGTGTGTGTGTGTGTGTGTGTGTGTGTGTGTGTGTGTGTGTGTGTGTGTGTGTGTGTGTGTGTGTGTGTGTGTGTGTGAGTGAGTGAGTGAGTGAGTGAGTGAGAGAGAGAGAGAGAGCCAGACAGAGAAAGAGAGAGAGATAGAGAGAGATAGAGAGACATAGAGAGACATAGAGCCAGACAGTCAGAGTACCGTTCCCCCAGGTGTCCAACACTGTGTGGAGGGCTGTCCCCAGCAGGACGGTCCAGCCTCCTCTGCTCTTCTCCTGCCGACCCACCGGGCTGCAGACCACCCCCTGGAGCGCCTGCAGCGCCCTCTGCTGGGGGGCTGACACACACACACACACACACACACGTTCAAGGTCTGGGAGCACTAGGTGTGTGTATTTGTGTGAGAGTGTGTGTGTTGTGTGTGTGGTGTGTGTGTGTGTGTGTGTGTGTGTGTGTGTGTGTGTGTGTGTGTGTGTGTGTGTGTGTGTGTGTGTGTGTGTGTGTGTGTGTGTGTGTGTGTGTGTGTGTGTGTGTGTGTGTGTGTGTGTACCTTTGTGTGTGTTGGGCTGCATCAGCAGTTCTCTAAGGACTCCCAGCAACAGGTAGAGGAGAGACGGAAGGACGGAAACACTACCTAGAGAGAGAGAAAGGCAGAGAGAGAGAGAGAGTCTGTCAGTTACCTGTAGATACTGTATGTGTGTGTGTGTGACTTCTTTTATCATATAATCTCTTCCAGGAAAGTCTGCAGCAGCGAAATGCTTAAATATTCAGAGAAGTTGATCAGTAAGTAAACTTATGTTGGCTTCTTAAACAATTACATATTACTGAACTAGTAATGGTGGGAATATATTCTGAACATACACAAGCTGCCTACAATGAATTCAGTCCTCAAAACATGCACGTTTTGTTGAAATATGTGTGTGTGTGTGTGTGTGTGTGTGTGTCTCACCCTCAGGAGAGCAGATAGACGGGAGGTGAGACAGGATGTCCAGAGCTGAGGTCACCAGGAGACAGTCACCTTCACTCAGCACCACAGCACCCCCAGGACGACCTACACGCACATTATATTATACACACATGTAATGCACAAATATATAGTACATACTGTATATAGTCTTCTACTGGTTGTACTGGGAGCTGCCCAGTTGATCCTGGTTCTACTGGGATAAACCAGTCTTACCGGAGGGGGTGGTGCCGGTCAGCTTGGGGCTGAGATGGGGGATCTTGCGGAGGAGGATCCGGAGGCAGAGCTCCAGGGCAGCGAACACCAGGGAGCGGCCTGGGACCAGACCCCCCGTGTCTCGACCCTCCCCGAACTCTGGGAGGTTCTCCTTCTCACACGCCCCGTCATCCACTGGGACATGAGAGACAGCATCATCATCATCATCATCATCATCATCATCATCATCATCATCATCATCATCATCATCATCATCAGGTGAGTTAGCAGTTAAAGGTGCTGTAGGTATGACTAGAGAGTTGTAAAGACAGAGCAGAGAAGAGTGGAAGAGAGCAACATTTTTGGTCATAAAAAATGATTGGCCATAAACGAGCCGGAGCGGTCTAAAATCTGGTCTCAAAATCTGGTCTCATACAGAGGCAGTCACCCAGAAGCAGATATTCTCACAGAGCATTTCACTCAGTAATAGCTGGCAGATGGCTAGGCTGTTTCTAACAGATAACACTCAAATAATGGCTCTTAAATCTTACCGACCACCTTTAACTAGTCAGATTAGGTTAGTTGGTAGTTAACTAGACGTAGACTTGGTGAGTTAGTAGTGAACTTGATTATGTTAGTAGTTCTCTAGACTAGGCTAGTTAGTGAGCTAGTTTACCCTCAGCACTGTAGCGTTTCTCCCGGACGTGTTCTTGCGCAGCGCTGACGATCTGCTGGACCAGCTGCAGCACGGCCAGCTGGAGCTCCGCCCCCTCCCTGGTCGCCATCACCCGGTGCAGCACACACACCAGCTCTACACTGAGGACCTGCACACACACACACACACACACACACACACCAGTTCTACACTGAGGACCTGCACACACACACACACACTGAGGACCTGCACACACACACACGTAGTTGGGATGGTAACCAGGTGAGGTAAACAGTTGAGTTCAGCTACCTGGTCGTTTCCTACTTTACTCCGAGGCCAGGTGACGCTCAGCAGAGCCTGTAGCGCCCGCAGACATGAAGTGATGTTCTCTATCTGGTCCTCAGAATGGGGCGAACACAGGAACGCCACACTAATACCTACACACGCACACACACACACACATACACACACACATAACTGTCTACAGGTAACCAGCCATCATCTGGAGGTCCTGTTCTATTATTATATATAATACTATGGTGTATATATAGTAGTATATATACTACTATGGTATGTACAGTAGTATATACACACTACTACTGTAGACTGGTTCCCACCCAGGATGAGGTTCAGTCTGTCTGTGCTGATGTCCTCTGGACTCTTGGCTCCGCCCACGGAGTCACTCTGACCCATGGAGGTGGGCGTGGCCGGGCGAGAGAGATTGGCTGGTTCCTCGTCTGACATCACAAAACCTTAAATGTAACGACATTTCAGTACGATGAGTAAAGAGGAACATTAGGGAGTATGGGCCTTATTCACCCAGTGGCCATCTTGGTTCTTAACGCTAGCTGGGTGGAGAGCGGAGGCATGGAGGGGTATAGCGGAGTATATATAGGGGTATACAGACAGTAAAGAGGAGTATAGAGGAGTGTGGAGTGTGTGTGTGGTTGATAGCTGGATTACAGCCTCACCTGGCCTGAGTCAGACTGATTAGACTCTGGGTCTGGGTGGGGCTGCACATCTGTGGTGCATGAACAATCATGGCACCCAGGATAAACCAGCCATCACCACACACACGCTAACATCTCGTCATTTCCAATAAATGGATATTCTCTACCAACAAGTATATATAGGAGTATATACAGGGAGTATAGAGGAGTATGGAGATGGTATATAGAATAGTATATAGAGAGTATATAGAGGCAGTATAGAGAGGAGTATATATAGGGAGTATAGAGTGTACAGTAGGAGAAGGCTGACCAGTGCTCTGCAGCCAGAGAGCAGAGGCGTGGAGGATAGGAGCCCAGCATGAGGTGTAGTGACTCCTGGCCTGAAGTTTTGTCTCCGCTGTGAAGAACACTCCTCCTGCAACAGCAACATTCACCCTGTCACAACCTATGCATCCTGTCATCACAACGTATTCACCCTATCAAAACGTATTCACCCTGTCGCAACGTATTCACCCTGTCGCAACGTATTCACTCTGTCACAACGTATTGACCCCGTCGCCCTACCATCCACCCCCGTCCTACCGGTAGCAGGAAGCTGTGATGCGTCTTCCTGTGGGAGGGTCAGAGTGGCGTAGTCCTGCAGGGCAGCCAGCCACAGTCGGCTCAGTGTCGGAAGATCTGCTTGGACCAGCTTCAGTAGATCCGCCCCCACGGACACAGACCCCAGGTCCTCATTTGTCAGATCTGACACATGTGGGTCCTCCGGTCCAATGGGACGGTCCTGCGTGCTTCTCTGGACCGCCACGATGTACACCTGGGGACCAGACACACCTGCAGGTCAGGATGCTGTGGTTACCGTCGGTTACCAGGATCATGTGATGTGATGAGAGCTGACCTCCGCCCAGGCGTGGAGCACAGCCAGCGTTTCCATGGTAGTGGTGGCCTCGTTGTAGAGCGGGCTGGGCCGGTCCTGCCCCCCCTGGAGCTTAGCCAATGAGGAGGCCAGGAGCTGGTGAACGCGGCGCAAGTCTCGCAGGTCGCTGACCACGCCACTGGCGATCCAGGCGCTGCACACCTATAGCACAGCGTCAAAGGTCACAGGGTCAATGGTCACAGGCAGAGTCAGCAGGTGGTATGTGTGATGATGATGATGGTGGTGATGAAGACCTGGCAGGCCTTGGCCGTGACATCAGGAGGGGCGTCAGCTGAGAAGGCTGGTCTGAGAGCAGCTCCAACCTACACACACACACACACACGCGTGAGGACCTTGACTTTACAACTGTACTGCTCCAGCAGGCTGTGTATAGAAGAGTGTATAGTGTATATATTGTATAGTTTATATAATAGTACCGTGTATAGTAGTGTGTATAGTGTGTATAGTAGTGTGTATAGTAGTGTGTATAGTATATCTAGTATTATATAGTATATATAATAGCATACGTTGGCCTGGTACTGCTCCAGCAGGCTGTGTCCAGGGAACTCTGGTTCTGGGGAGGAGCAGAAGGTCTTGATGAGGAGCAGCAGTGCCTGCAGCCCGGCCAGACGCACTGCCTCACTGGGGTCTGTGGCCGCCATGAAGGACATCCTCACCAGCTCCCCCAGGTGGAGGACCAGGAAGTCTACACACACACACACACACACACACACACACACACACACACACACACACACACACACACACACACACACACACACACACACACACACACACACACACACACACACACACACACACAGTATAACGGTACCATAGCAACCATAACAATGTGTGGTAACTATTATACAGGAGACACACCACATACTGTGTTGTAATGGTATGTCTGTCTGTCTGTGTATTTGTGTGTATACAGTATATCTCACCACCAGGCTGGTGCTGCCGTAGCTCCTGAGCCAGAGTCAGGTTGAAGTGGGCGGGGCCAGCAGGTTCACACAGCTCCACCAGGCGACACACGCAGTGCGTGGCGAAGCTTCGAGTCCTCCAGCCCAACGCGCTGAACGGCCCCGCTGCCTCCGAACACGCTGTGAACACAGACGAGTCGTCTGCCCGCTCCCCCTCCTCGTCCTGCACTGGTTCCACTACGGCCCTGGAGTCTGCAACACATATGATGATGTAACATGTTGAAGTGTAATATGTTGAAATGTAATATGTTAAACTGTAACATGTGATGATAGAGACTGACCGGAGGAGGCAGACAGGACATCCTTGCAGAGTTTGATCCAGTGGAAGAGTTTCCCTCGCTGGACTCCAGATACCAGGAGGTGCAGCAGCGTCTCCTGGATGTCCCTCCTGATCACCTCCTCTGTCTCCTGGTCCAGCAGGAGGAACAGAGCCCCCTCCAGACCCACCTCCTTCAGGGTCACCTCTGGATAGATATATGAAGTATATATATACATATATATTGGAAGTGGTCCCTACAGTGCAGCTCCTTCACCAGGCCCACAGTGTGTATATATAGTGTGTATATAGTGTATATAGTGTATAAGTGTGTATGTACCTAGCTGGGAGTGGTCCCTACGGTGCAGCTCCTTCACCAGGCCCACAGCATGCTGAGCCACTTGCAGCGCCCCCCGCTGGACCAGCTGTCTGACACACGACAACACAGACCCACGCACACACACGTAGGAGCAGCACGCACTCACCTACACACAGAGAGATAGATACACACGCACACACACATATATATATATATATATAAAATGATATATTATTATATATTATAATATTTAACGACAGTCAGACCTACCAGCATCGAGCTGTCCAACAACATCTCCTGTAAAACACAAACAAAAACATGTGTAGTGTTAGTAGTAGTAGTAGTAGTAGTACTGCAGTACTCACACAGAGAGATGTGTAGTATATGTAGTAGTGTGTAGTAGTATTAGTAGTACTGTAGTACTCACACAGAGAGATGTGTAGTATATGTAGTAGTGTGTAGTAGTACTGTAGTACTCACACAAAGAGCAGGCACGAGGCGGTCCAGGTGGATGTGTGTGGGGCAGAACATGTAGAGGTTCTGTAGACAGGAAACCAGCTGGGTCCGGACCAGGGGGTCTTGGTCTGTCTCCAGCATCCAGCATGCTAACACACAGCTAGCACGCAGCACACACGCCGCTGGCCGTGCACCTACACACACACACACACACACACACACACACATTTTATGATGAAAACATACTATGTGTATTGACTAATGTATATATCAATTATAAAATAATGTGTGTGTGTGAGTGAGCGCTGACTCTGAAGCTCGGGTCCCAGGGCGCTAGTGAGCGCGTGCAGAAGGCGTCCGAGGGCGCAGTGGAGCTCGGGGGGGGAGGGGGGCGAGGAGAGGAGCAGCTGCACCAGCACACCCACCGCGGGCTCACACACCGACACACCCCCCCCACTGGACAGGTCTAATAGCACACACACACCGTACACACACCATGTCTACACACACACACACACACAAATCATTTATTACAAATCAGTAGTAAGTAAATTTATATTCCTAATTACAATGAGAGCTGTGTGAGTGTGTGTGTGTTTCTGTGTGTACCTGTAGCTCAGGTGAGCTGGTGTCCTGGGCCAAGGTGTTGAGGACCGCCAGACAGGAAGTGAGGTGTTGGGGAGAGCGGACTCCGCCCACGTAGCGGTACAGCGCCCCCACAGCCAGGGCGTGGCCGCTCCGCACGACTGCATCCTTCCCGGACCGCAGCCTGCAACACAACCAGGACAATCAGTCTGATACTGGTTCTACTGGGAGCTGCCCAGTACCACCACTGTGTGTGTGTGTGTGTGTGTGTGTGTGTGTGTGTGTGTGTGTGTGTGTGTGTGTGTGTGTGTGTGTGTGTGTGTGTGTGTGTGTGTGTACCTCTCCAGACAGACTAGACACAGTGTGTAGTGTATAGTGTGTACCTCCCCAGACAGACTGGAGACAGTGTGTGTAGTGTGTAGTTTATAGTGTGTACCTCCCCAGACAGACTAGACACAGTGTGTAGTTTATAGTGTGTACCTCCCCAGACAGACTAGACACAGTGTGTAGTTTATAGTGTGTACCTCTCCAGACAGACTAGAGACAGTGTGTGTGTGGTGTGTAGTGTATAGTGTGTACCTCCCCAGACAGACTGGAGACAGTGTGTGTGTAGTATATAGTGTGTACCTCTCCAGACAGACTAGAGACAGTGAGGCAGTGAAGCCAGGGTCGTTGGCGGCCTGCACCAGCCTGGCCAGGCCCTCGGAGGCCGCACAGCGCAGCAGGGGACTAGAGTTCTCCAGAGCCCCAACCAGGAGGGCCAGCGCTGGGGCCCGCAGCTCCTCCGGCCCCAGGCTGAGGCTGCTGCTGCCCAGGTGCTGGGGAGGAGGAGGGTTGGGATTTAATGACTAGAATATAGCTTGATATGTTTCATAGGCTTACTCACACACACCACTACTTTAGGTATACAACAGGATGGGTAATGAAAGCATTATTGGTAGAGTGATGCGGTGCAGTACCTTAAGCAGACTGCAAAGGGCAGCACACACATGAGTCTGCACAGTCTGCTGCTTCTGTCCCTTCAACTGGTTTATCGAGTGGGAAAACTGCTCCAAGATCTGGACCCTGGGAGGGAGTGACAGATGAAGGGTTGGTACCTGGTTATTTATCTGGCTAGATAGCTGGTTAGTTAGTTAGGTGTTACCTGTGAGCGGCGATGACCTAGTTAGTTATTTACCTGTGAGCAGCGATGACCTAGTTAGTTAGATACCTGTGAGCGGTGATGACCTAGTTAGTTAGTTACCTGTGAGCAGTGATGAGCTAGTAAGTTATTTACCTGTGAGTGGGGATGATCTAGTTAGTTGGTTACCTGTGATCGGCGATGATCTAGTTATTAAGTTAGTTACCTGTGAGCGACGATGATCTAGTTAGTTAGTCACCTGTGAGCAGTGATGACCTAATTAGTAAGTTGCATGTGAGCGGCGATGACCTAGTTAGTTAGTTACCTGTGAGCGGTGATTACCTAGTTAGTTAGTTACCTGTGAGAAGTGATGACCTCGTTAGTTACATGTGAGTGGTGATGACCTAGTTAATAAGTTACCTGTGAGCGGTGATGACCTAGTTAGTTACCTGTGAGCAGTGATGACCTGGGGGAACAGCACTCCAAACAGCTGGACGGCAGCAGCTGTCAGAGCTACAGAGGGGGGGAGGGGGGGCGGGGCATCTTCCCCCCCATCGCAGAGGGAGAAGGGGTCGTTGTCAAGGTTACCGCCTCCCACACTGCTGCTATGGAGCTGAGAGAAAGGGTAGTAGATGTCATCAGACACCATGAGACTAACTTCCACTTAAACATCCACAAAAAAATGGAAATTTACATTAAAGACCGAGGGTCTAATGTCACTCACCTTTTCCTCGATGGAGCCGCGGCCGAGGGAGTGGAGGGCGGGGCCCACAAGCATCAGGTCGTCATGGTGACAGAGAGCGGGAAGCAGGGTGAGGTCAGACGGCTGGTTAGTGTTCTCCAGGCTGGACAGGTCACTCAGCAGCTCCTTCATCACCACACCGTAACCCTCTGTGGAAGAGCAACACCTTCTGTTATTACATCATGCAGATGGTTACCATGGTTACCTGTAAGTGGCATCATGCAGATGTTACCTTGGTATGTGTGGGGCGGCAGCAGAGCCAGGACTCGGTATAGTCTCAGTTTGTAGAGGACCGCCCACGGTCTGAGGTGGTTCCCATAGGACCTGGTCAGATAGGAGCACCTGGGACAGACACACACATATATTAACATATGCACATACACACACACACACACACACACACACACACACACACACACACACACACACACACACAGATGTGTACACACACACACACACACACACACACACACACACACTGACTTGGTGAGAAGTGCAACACCGCAGGCCAAGGGCGTGAGCAAGCGGTTGATGATGTCATCGGTCAGGAGGTCCCTACAGTACAGCAGCAGATTCTTGATAACTGCAGGAAACACCCCCCCCACACACGTATACACACGTAAATAGCAGGTAAGATAGTGAGCTACAGGTGCGCTACATGTGAGCTACAGGTGAGGTACAGGTGAGATACAAGTGAGTCACAGGTGAAAGACAGGTGAGATACTGACCACAGAGTGCCCCAGCGCGGCCCTCTAGGGTCACCTGCCAGGTGAAACAGTCCCCACGGTGCAGCTCCATGTCCAGCTCCCTGACGGAGGGAGGGAACACACACCTGACCAGCAGCAGCACTTGGGACAGGTGATGATCCACCACCGTTGGACCTGCACAGGTGCATGATAAACATTACTGTATAAACACACACACACATTATACACATGGCACTGTAGTGTAATCTCACATACCAAGGGTGCAGAGTGAGGACAGCAGCAGCCAGCCAGCCTGTGTCCTCTGCAGGGACAGGCGGCTGTTCTGATTCGCTGAGCGCAGGAGGTCTTCTGCCACGCCCAGCACCAGCTACACGCACACACACACAATACACACAAACAAGACAGAATGGAACAATGAGAACAAATACTACAAGTTGACATAGAGAGATACAGGTGAGCTCAAAAGTTTGTATTCGTAATCCCAGGTGGGGATGTGTCTGGGATTAATAGGTCAATAGATGAATAGATGGGGTGGGATACAGGCAGGGTTACAGGAGAGACACAGGTGAGATACAAGTGAGGTACAGGTGACCTAAAGGCGAAACGGCAGGTATCAGCTACCTTGGCCTTGCTGTGGGGAAGACCAAGGGAGCAGTGTTGGGCTCCAGCCAGCAGGGCGGCGACAGCAGCACTGTACCCGGCCACGGCCTCAGGGGAGGACTTCAGGGCCGCCAGGCGCTCGGCGCACCGGTCCAGCAGCACGCACCGCTGGGAGGGCATCGCCGCGGCAACGCTGCCGAGGCACCAGGCAGCGGCCAGCCGCGCCGACGCCACCGGGTGGAGGAGGACAGAGACCACCGTGTCCAGGAGAGCTACACACACACACACACACATTCATAAATACACATTGGTAAATGCATGAAACCACTGTGTGTTTGCAGTATATCTGGTGTGTATACCAGGTTTATACCAGGTGTGTATACCATCTGTGTATACCAGGTGTGTACTAGATGTGTGTACCAGGTGTGTATACCAGGTGTGTTACCTGTGCAGGGGTCGGTGATGAGGGGGGTCGCGGTGGAGGCAAGGCTACGGATGAGCCGGGCCTAGCTCCAGCAGACAACACTCCAGCATAATGTGACTGGACACGACTCCCTGAACACCTTCTGTTGGACACAAACACACGACAATGAGAAAATGTGTGTGTGTTTATATATTATAGGCTTTCAGCCCTAGTGTGTGTGCATGCGTATATATATATATACATCTGTATGTGTGTGATCTCACCCGGTGCAGGTGTGTGCGTGTGCACGGCCAGACAGATGTGTGCGGCAGCGTTGGCCAGGGCCTTCTCTCCCAGCAGGGGTCCCAGGGTGCAGTGGAGGATGTAGGAGAGGCAGGCGCGTGTGGAGGCCGAGTCAGCAGGGCTGTGGGAGGCGCGGGGCTGGAGGGAGAGCTGCGCCAGGAGGCCCAGCAGCCTGGGGAGACTCCCCTCAAGCCAGGACCCCCCCAGGGTGGACACCAGCACCACACACGCCTGCAGAGAGGAGGGGGGGGGTGGGAAGAGTGGTTGCTATGCTAACGCAATGATGATGATGATGATGATAATAACTGTGGTCGCTATACCAACCCACCTGTGACTGATGGTAAGAGAGGGGTTGCTATGCCAACCCACCCGTGTGACTGACGGTAAGAGAGTGGTCGCTATGCCAGCCCAGCTGTGTGAGTGATGGTGAGACAGTGGTTGCTATGCCAACCCACCTGAGCGACGCCCATGCGGACTTCCTTGCCCACAGAGCTGGTTCCCTTCAGCATGTCTCCGCTGGTCCGCAGGAAGCCAGCCCCGCCCCTCAGGAACCCCGCTGTCAACAAATCCATCACCTCCTCCAGAGTCCAGCCCCGCGCCCCCGGCTGCACCGCTGCTGCAGAAGGGGAGGGGTTATGTCTTGTCATCGTTACTGGGATGGATGCTGGTGCAGTTACTGGTGAGGGTACTGTGGTATGAATGTTGCTATGGTTACTAGTGTAGTTACTATGGTATGGATGTTGCTATGGTTATGGCTGTAGTTACTGATATGGATGCTGCCATGGTTACTCGTGTAGTTACTGGTATTGCTATATGTGATGAATACTATGTCACACATTGTTTAGTAATATGTGTATAGTATAGTAATATATAAAGTGCATATTTGCTGGTGGTGGCACCTGGGCCACTGTCACTAATACATGCACTCTCTGAACCCCTGGCATCATGCGTACCGATTGGCTGCCGCGGCTGGAGGGCAGCGGCCAGCAGGGTTCCCAGCAGTCTGGCCACACCCACTCGCACCTGATAGGTGGATCCCTCAAAGGCCCTGAAGCAGAGTGTGGCCACGTTCTGCAGCTCAGAGGACCACAAGAAGACTGCCTCCCTCTGCAGCTCCAACAGACACTACAACACAATACACACATTTAACTACACACACCGAAACACACCGATACACCATATATATATAACACCACACATATACACCATATATAAATATATACACACACATCACAGAGGGGTTACAGGTTACAGGGTTACGGGGTCAGGGGTTACGGGGGTCAGGCTGTAGTTACCATGGCAGCAGCCCAGCGGACCCCCATGGATCGGTCGGTCAGAGCGACCCGGGCCACCTTGTAGATCTCCCGGTGACTCGGAGCTGCACCAGAACTCATCCCCCGCAGGACCCGCTCCACCGCCAGCATTATCTCACACCGGCCCTGGGACTAGAACCCAACACACATTATATACTGTACCACACTGAGACTAGAACCCAACACACATTATATACTGTACCACACTGAGACTAGAACACAACACACATTACATACTGTACCACCCTGGGACTAGAACACAACACACATTATATACTGTACCACACTGATACTAGAACCCAACACACATTATATACTGTACCACACTGCTGGACTAGAACACAACACACATTATATACTGTACCACACTGAGACTAGAACACAACACACATTATATACTGTACCACACTGAGACTAGAACACAACACACATTATATACTGTACCACCCTGGGACTAGAACCCAACACACATTATATACTGTACCACCCTGGGACTAGAACCCAACACACATTACATACTGTACCACACTGGGACTACAACACAACACACATTATATACTGTACCACACTGCTGGGACTAGAACACAACACACATTATATACTGTACCACCCTGACTAGACACAACACACATTACATACTGTACCACCCTGGGACTAGAACACAACACACATTACATACTGTACCACACTGAGACTAGAACACAACACACATTACATACTGTACCACCCTGGGACTAGAACACAACACACATTACATACTGTACCACCCTGGGACTAGAACACAACACACATTATATACTGTACCACCCTGGGACTAGAACACAACACACATTATATACTGTACCACCCTGGGACTAGAACCCAACACAAATTACATACTGTACCACACTGGGACTACAACACAACACACATTATATACTGTACCACACTGCTGGGACTAGAACACAACACATTATATACTGTACCACCCTGACACGACACCAACACACATTACATACTGTACCACACTGAGACTAGAACACAACACACATTGTATACTGAAACACCCTGATGGGACTAGAACACAATATACATTATATGGTATGGGGTTGTACCTCAGCGTTCCTGTAGGCCTTCAGCAGGTTGACCAGCGAGTCTTTGAAGGAATGGATCAACATCCGGCCCAGCTGCTCGTACAGAGACCCTAGACATGCTATAGCCGCCCTGACACACACACACACACACACACACACACACACACACACACACACACACACTTAGATGTCATGTGTTTTCAAGTTTAGCTGTAGTCTGCATGTCTGTCTGTCTGTCTTACAGTCTGGTGGGCAGGCTGGAGGGGGCGTCATCCTTGCTGCGGATAATGGCGTTGCACATCTCCACTGATTGGTCGGCCGAGACGGGGTCTCCCAGGCGGTAGAGCAGGGCCAGGCAGTGGGCCAATAGGCAGCGGGTGGGAGGGCCGGGGGAACCAGTCAGAACCACATGGAGCTGGTCCACCAGACGCTTCTGGTACACCTTCACCTGCACCTGGAGACAGACAGACAGACAGGCATGTTATAGAGGTGAGAGAGAGCGAGAGAGAGAGCTCGTCTCTCCTCCTCTTCCCCAAGTCTCACCCGGGTCGTAGCTGGCAGGAGGTGCTTCAGGTTGGTCAGCCACTGGAAGATGACCTCTGACCTATGCGGCTCCCCCAGGAGGCTGACCGCCTCCTCGTCCAGCAGGAGGCTGTGATCTTGCTCCATCTCTCCACTCCTCTCCTCTCCTCTCGGCTCTTCTGTGCGAAAACTCTTCTGGTGCCGTTATGTCATTATTCTGAACCCCCTGGGGGAGAGGAGAGGAGGAGAGCAGAGGAGAAGAGAGGAGAGGAGAGGAGGAGGAGAGGAGAAGAGGAGATGATGAGGAAACGTATAGCAGAATGAATGACCTAATACCTACCAGTCCTCGAAGACCAGCTCATGAATTATTCAGTAGCTAGAAAATAGATCAATTCCTCTCAATTCACTTCTACTCTTCTAAATGAACTGACCTCTCCCTGGACAGACAGACAGACAGACAGACAGACAGACGGACACCTCAAGGCGTTTACATTTCATAGGACATACCAGTCCATAACACAACTCGACTCCCTCTGTACTCCACTCTTATAAACCCTACAGAGCCATGTATTCAATGTGAACTGAATGAGCTGAGCTGTCATATTGTTATCTTATGTGTTTACTGAACTAAGACAGGTCGGGTTCAGTGATTTTAGCTCGTATTTAAGAGAATGAATAGTAAACACACCGTGTGTCTTCACAGAGCTAAGCAGCTATAGCATCACACAGCTACAACCAGCAATGAACCCACAACAAGTACATTATACACACACATATTTAAATAAATATAACTATATGAATACATTACCTCAGAGTGGACTCCAACCCGAGTACTTTGCACTTTATTTCACACTAATATGACAGCAACACATCTGCCTTGAACTCCTCTCTCCTCCACCACTACTGCTGCTGTTAGCTGTGAGCTGTTAGCACTGCTAGCAGGGGAACCAGGACGGCCAGTCGATCACCGATCCACCGGCCCATCCTGGCGGAGGAGCGTCGCCCTCCTCCGCCAGGAGATATTGTTTTTTTCCCTAGGATGGTAGGGGAAGGTACCGCCTTCTTTCGCCCTCTGATTGGCTGGAAGGGCTCTCGTCCGATTGGTTGTTTAATTTGGGGGTAGGGTTAGAGTTAGGGTTGGGTTAGGGGTTAGGGTTAGGGTTAGGGGTTAGGGGTTTGGGTTACTAACCCTAAACCTAGTACTGTTGGATCGGACTTTTACTAACGTTTACTTCTGTTGTAAAGACGATCAAAACAGACAGCCTGCCATGAACCAACCAATCGGGGGGGGGAAGAGAGAGCCCTTCTAGCCAATCAGAGGGCGAGGAAAAAAGGGGCGGTACCTTCCCCTACCATCCTAGGGGAAAAAATATCGCCTCCGAGCCGTCAGGCCGGCGAATCGAGCACAGAGCTGCGGACGAGAAAACATGGGGGCTGCAAGCCGCTGCTCCAACTTTCTCCACAACAAAACCCCCAGAGTTAGGTGTGGTTAGTGAATACTACAGTAATAGTAATACTAGTAGTAGTAGTAGTGCTAGACTAGTTGGTCTGAGATGTTTGGCTGCCTGGTGGCGGGCCGGCTGGTCCAGACGGACGCCGTGCGCGTCGCGGAGGACAAGTTCGTGTTCAGCCTGGTGGACTACGAGACCGTGAACCACGTGGTGGTCTTCATGCTGGGCACGGAGCCGTTCCCGGCCGGGACCGGGGGCGCCGTCTACTTCTCCTTCCCGGACGCGGCGGCGGGGGGGCAGGAGGTGTGGCAGCTGCTGGGCTTCATCACCAACGACAAGCCCAGCGCCATCTTCAAGATCTCCGGCCTGAAGGCGGGAGGTGGGGGCGGAGACGGGAGGGGAGGGGCGCACCCGTTCGGCGGGATGTCCGCCTCCCGGGCCGCCGCCGTGGCCCAGGTCGGGGTCTCCGTGGAGGCCCTGGACCAGCTGGCCCAGCAGACCCCGGTGTGCGGGTCCTCCGTGTCCACCGTGGACCCCCTGGTGCGCTTCACCCAGAAGATGCTGGACAGCCTGTACAACTTCGCCTGCTCCTTCTCCGTCACGCAGGCGCAGATGAGGCCCAGCCCCGGAGAGACCTTCATCCCGGCCAGCTGCATCCTCCGCTGGTACGAGAACTTCCAGCGGCGCCTGGCCCACAACCCCAACTTCTGGAAGAGCTGAGCATGCGTCCCATGATGTACCCGTGTGGTCCTGGTCCAGGTCCTGGTCCAGGTCTCTCCTCCTCGCGTTGCCATCAGCTGCTCTTTTCACCCCCACGTTAGGTCCTGTATTTATTTTGAAAGGGTTTTATTGTTGCTTCCTGGACGCTATAGCTCCACCACCCTCTGCGTCATTTTCGGATCAAATTTGAATACGAATAAAAAAAGTTGTATATTAATGTTATAGCACTTATTCATAGCGCTTGGTGTGTAGTAGTGGTTGATGCTTTGCAGCTTTTCTATACTCTCTATGCTCAACACTGTGCCATAAAGCAAACCCCATCATCAATATGTTGTCTCTAGATTAATTATAAGGCACATATTAACTGTTTCACATACTGGACTAACCCCCCACCACACACACACACACACACACATACACACAGGCCTACCTGCAAGGGTAACACTTTTGGGATAAATGCATTAAAGCAACATTTACAATGCATTTGTTATATCAATACAAATAAAGTGACAGGTGACGTACATGTGGGCCTAACTACGTTCAAGTTTATTTTGTACATTGTACATTAGCCTTTGTAAGTTTGTGTCCCCAGGATAGGACGCAATTGACATGAACACATCATTTACATGCAATACATAACTAAACAAGTCAATATAATATAGTGTACTGATGTGGATGCCATGTGTGACGCACTGGGCCACGGCAGGGGGCGCTGAGCGCTGCAAGACAATGACGTCATGTACGACCGGAGACCCGGAGCCAAGCTGATCCATCAGGTGGTCCCTGACCCTGAGACGTGTTTTTTTAGGGGGGACATTTATAAGCAAATAAAGCATCCCAGGCAAAAAAAACAAGCGCCGTGCCCCAATAGTCTCATTTTCCTGACTGTTTTGGGAGTTTATTTTATTAAAGTAAATGACTCTCAGCCTCATGTTTGTTTTCTTTGTATAATTCATGTGACCGTTCTCAGGTATTATAACTCAGTGTACGTTATTGTTCGTGTTAATACATCCATAACTTCAGTCTATGCCGATAACAAGTTATCTCAGCTCACCATCTAACCCACAGGCCGTCAGTCTGAGCATCCAGCCGGGCTGACGCACCGCGGTTTCTTTAACCACTGGCTGTGGGTGCAGCCGTCTGCAGCAAGAACCAACAGATCCGTCAAAAGCCGTTAATTCGCTTCAAAACACTAATTTCCGTCTTGCGTGTGTGTGTGTTTAAAATTTGGAAACAAAGATCAGCCTTTTTAATTCCTAGTCTGCCTCGCCCCGTCATACGAGGTGTTACATCATGTGTGTGTGTGTGTGTCTATCGGAAAAGTCCCGCTGGAGGCCAACTGGGCTGAGCGTCAATTAGCACTAATTGTTGCTGCTGCGGTGGCGCGCGTGCGCCGCGGCGAGCGCCGGTATCGCCACTGGGTTAAAGGTCAAGCTCGCTGCCCGAAACTCACATTGGGTGCACTAGTATTTATAGGTTCCGGCCCCTTTACAGGTTACGGCACAGATCCGGTCCAACCGGTGTCTTTGTTGGGTGTGTGTGCGTACGTATGCGTGCGTCACGCCAGGGGTTCGTGGCTTTTATCGTTATGTCTCAATTTACCGGTGGAGCAAGTTTAGGCGGCGGTGCGTCTCCTAGATAGAAAGAGAGACATCGCCCAGGTGGAGTCACCGTCCAGGTGTGTGCGTCTCCCAGGTATAGGAAGAGAGACACCGTCCAGGTATAGGAAGAGAGACACCGTCCAGGTATAGGAAGAGAGACACCGTCCAGGTATAGGAAGAGAGACACCGTCCAGGTATAGGAAGAGAGACACCGTCCAGGTGAGCAGTGCGGGTCGACATGCTGCTGTACGCGCTGGTGGCGCTGGCTGTGCTGCTGGCTCTCTACGTGCTGCTCGTCCAGACTCTGTTTAAGGGGTCCAAATGCAAGGGGAAGTTGATGGCGATGGCGGGGAAGACGGTGATCATAACGGGTATGGAAAACCAACACTTCAGTGATTCGTTAAATGGTTAATGGTCCCATTGGTGACATTTTTATGTGGATATAGAAATGGATAATACAGAGCTTTTGGAAAGGTGCGCAATAACCTTTCGCTATTACTTTTTAAAACTTAAAAAAAAATGTTTTAATCACTTTTCCTTAAAAAAAATACATATAATTGTGAATTAATCATTTAAAAATGTTGCCGGGTCCGGCATCTGTCTAAGAAGTCTAACGTTTAGTTCCTGCTTCTAACGAGGCTCGTCAGCCAATAGCATGACGACGTTGGCGTCATCTCTGTGTCGCCGGCGATCAAGGTTGCTGCAATTAGTGTGGAAACATGGCTGAGTTTTAAGTAAGCCTCCGCACAAAGTAACCTAAATCTCCAGCTAACGTATGGCTACATGTTGGCACAATGAATGCGTTACTCAACCGCGAGAGATTCACCACTTAACACGACTGAGTCTGTCTCAGCCTCACGCCACCCGACCACCAAATATGCAGGTTGTGTCACGACCTGGCAGCCAGTGGAGGGGAGGGGGAGGGCGACGTCTAGTGGTGGAGGTTGGCAACAGCACCTTTAAGGTTTCACTACTTGAACTAACTTAACTTTAACTAATTAGTCCACATACACATTTTAAATGCATCTCGGTTTAATTGGAAGTCATCTGGTAGCGCCTCTAGTTTACCGTTTTGCAGTTTCTGGTTTCCGGCCCAGTCTCTGTGCCGTCTCCCCCCAGAAGTTGTGCTGTAACATAGGACTTCTGGATCCCAGATTAACCTGTCTCTAACCTGTCTGTCTGTCTCAACCTGTCTGTCTGTAACCTGTCTGTCTCAGGGGGTAACACGGGTATCGGTAAGGCAACAGCGCTCCACCTGGCGGGTCTCGGGGCGCGGGTCGTCCTCGCCTGCCGCAACCAGGAGAAGGCCCGCGAGGCCGCCCGGCACATCCAGCAGGTACACTACTACACTACCATACTGTGTGTGTGTGTGTGTGTGTGTGTGTGTGTGTGTGTGTGTGTGTGTGTGTGTGTGTGTGTGTGTGTGTGTGTGTGTGTGTGTGTGTGTGTGTGTGTGTGTGTGTGTGTGACTATATCTACCCTTTTGTGTGTGTGTGTGTGTGACTATATCTACCCTTTTGTGTGTGTGTGTGTGTGTGTGTGTGTGTGTGTGTGTGTGTGTGTGTGTGTGTGTGTGTGTGTGTGTGTGTGTGTGTGTGTGTGTGTGTGTGTGTGTGTGTGTGTGTGTGTGTGTGACTATATCTACCCTGTGTGTGTAGGTGACGGGCAGTACAGATGTGGTGTATATGCAGCTGGATCTGGGAAGTCTCCGGTCGGTCCGCTCCTTCGCCGAGAGTTTCCTGCAGACGGGGAAAAATCTGGACCTGCTCATCAACAACGCCGGTGAGACACAACTACACACACGCACACACACCTCCTAGTGTCCTCCCTATCATCTGTCCTTGTTACCTTCCTTCCTCGATTCCCTTAACTACTATGTGTGTGTGTGTACCAGTAATTAATATATCACTAGAGTTCCACTGTGTGTGCTCTCTGTAGGTCTGGTGGCGCACGGCCGCACGGAGGACGGCTTCGGCATCGAGTTGGGCGTCAACCACCTCGGCCATTTCCTGTTGACCAACCTGCTGCTGGAGCGTCTGCAGGAAGGGGGCGGCGGCCGCGTGGTCACCCTCTCCTCCATCGCGTACCGCTGGGGACACATCGACTTTGAGGTTGGTGACCTCCTGCAGTGTTGTGACAGAGACATAGTGACGCTCTTCCATGGTTTTATTGGCTCGACCACAACAAACGTTGAGCTAAGCTCAGCGGGGGAACCGCCACACTCTGTTTTCTAATATAAGAGTGTGACTTCATACGCCGTCTGCAGCATCACCTCTGGTTCAGCCAGAGAGAAAAACACAGAAACCACTGGTGTCATTGTTCCGGGATTGGTCCGATTTGGAAAAGTGACATCACTGATCCAACTTCTCCAGTCATTTCTCATCAACAATGTTGATGTTGCAGATGGCAGTTCAACTCTCCCCCTAAACTAACCATCTCTAACCTAATGCCTAAACTAACCATCTCTAACCTAATACCTAAACTAACCATCTCTAACCTAATACCTAAACTAACCATCTCTAACCTAATACCTAAACTAACCATCTCTAACCAGATACCTAAACTAACCATCTCTAACCTAACACCTAAACTAACCATCTCTAACCTGATGCCTAAACTAACCATCTCTAACCTAATACCTAAACTAACCATCTCTAACCTAATACCTAAACTAACCATCTCTAACCTAATACCTAAACTAACCATCTCTAACCTGATGCCTAAACTAACCATCTCTAACCTGATACCTAAACTAACCTAACACCTAAACTAACCATCTCTAACTTGCTGCAGGCGCTGCTGGAGAGGAAGGACTTGGGGACGGGTCGGTTCAGCTGGCAGTTCTTCCATGCGTACTGCAACAGCAAGCTGTGCAACGTTCTCTTCACGCTGCACCTGGCCAAGCGGCTGCAGGGCAGCAAGGTCACCTGCTACAGCGTCCACCCAGGTGGGACTCCTCTAGCTTATATATCTTCTTATATACTGTATGCTGCAGTACTTGCCATGTTATGGTGCTTGGCAAGTTGGTATACATTTTAAGGAACCTGTATGTTCGGGGCCATAGCATGTTAAAGGGGCTATGGACGCTATATTTAGCCACAAGTTGTCACACACAGAGGAAGTGTGCCTTCATTCTCTGGTCAGGACGCCATTACTCCACTATATCTCTACATAGCCAATAGTTGTTTGCTGCTATATTAAGGTTCAGGATTTGGTCTATAGCCCCTTTTAAGGTTAAGCATGTTATGGGCAAGTGAGTTTTTTTCATTAACATGTTAGGCAGGGCTATTAACAGCACCCCCCCCCCCCCCCCCAGTGTCGATAGCTGAAGCTGCTACTATGAAGGGTAGCTGGTAGGGCGGCGGTGGCTCAGGAGGTAGAGCAGGTCGCCTGGCAACCGGAAGGTTTGCTGGTTCAATCCCCGGCTCCTCCAAGTGTCCCTGAGCACCTGACACCTGACCCTAACTGCTCCCGACCAGCTGGCTGTTGCCTTACACCGCTGTCTGAGTGTATGAATGTGAACCACTAACTGTAAAGCAGGTTGAGTGGCCACAGGTCAGAAAAGCTTATTAGTAGTTATAAATGGTTAAAATAAATAGTTATAACTGCAGTTCATTGACCGCGTAGTGAGACTGAGATCCTGGTGTTTTGCAGGCGTGGTCCGGACCGAGCTCTCCCGGTACGTGGGCCTGTGGCAGAAGGTGTTCATCGAACCCATCGCCAGACTTCTCTTCCTGGACCCCGAGACGGGAGCGCAGACCACCCTGCACTGCGCCCTGCAGGAGGGCATCGAGCCCTACAGCGGACGCCACTTCTCCTGCTGCGCCGTGGAGGACGTGACGACCCGGGGCCGGGACCACGCCGTGGCCCAGAGACTGTGGGAGGTGAGCGAGCAGCTGTGTGGCCTGCCCCCCTCCGCCTAACCCCAGGGGGCCCTCCCCCTAACCTCTGGCGGCGGCGGAGCCTGCCGGGTCACCGCGCCGCTCGGGAGACGAACTCTTGAGGTTGAAGAGCGAGCGGAAGGGCGTAACGGTGGAGCGCTGAGCTCCTCGCAGCAAGACAGGATATTCACCAACGTCCCCCGAGGAACAAGTTGAAACCATGTTATTATTATTTGGCTATAAATGAAGTCGAGTCAAAATGTAAGTGAGATGTATTCATAAGTCTGCTGTTGCCCTGGAAGCGAAAGCATGTAGCGTCACGGTTGTTACCGTGGAAACCAGTGGTCGTGTGTTTGAAGGTTTCAAGGTTGGGAGGGGGTGTCTGTAGACCTCCAGACCAGGGGGCAGCACTACAACCTCACCCCTCATGAAGACCTCTGCCTGGACTGGACCTACGACCTCTTGGATATTACTTTGATTTGAAGTGACTGCAGTATGTTGCTACGGCGACTGGAGTCGGTGTGTCTTTGGTTTGTTTGGCGTCCAGTGAAATGAGATTTTGTGATGTAATTCAGAACATTAAAGTTTCCTGTTAAAACTGTGCACAGAGTCTTTCTTCACCCCGGAGGTCTGGTCTACAGCCTGGCTTTACATAAAGGTCTGGGCCCTCATTTATCAAAGCTGCGTACGAAGAAATCTGCGTAAACCATGCGTACGCAGTCTTTAGATAAAACGTGGGATTGATTAATTTAGTCTTGGCTTGAAAGTGTGCGTACTTTGGGAGGTTTAGGTTAGAGATGGCACAGCAAGCGATTGAGAGTGAATAGGAAAATCACCAGAAAGAAATTACAAACATGACCACTTAATGCTTTTGACCAACTTATACAAATACAATTTCCCGGAAAGTAATGTGATTTTTAATTATAATCGATAAACTAAAGTAGGCCTATACAATAATTGTATCAAGTAAGATTCGATATAAGATAATTCGACTATGCTGCATATTACTAACTGAAGTCATGTCACGAAACTACAAGATAAGGGAAGCTGTAGGAGGTGCGTGCACCAAATGGCTGACCTAGTGGATGTGGTCTAGTCTGGTGTTACTAGAGGAAGTGGTGGGGACTGCGTGAGAAGAAGTGAGTGTTTTCCTTTAGGTTTGCAGGTGTCATCACTTTCCGCGCACATACAACAGTCTGTTGTGTCTGTATGTCTCTTATATCGGTCTGAACCGATTTAAAGAGGAACTTCCAATGCAACGTTTCCAACCATCATAGGAGCGATAGACTGAAATCATCATCCGACAATTAATTAAATTACGTAAACAGAAACACATTCGCCAATACAGCTGGCGACCTCCATCTCTAGAGGACCCGGTCAGCCTCAGCACCACCAGGTGGGCCAGGCAAAGTCAGGAGGGGCCCCCTGTTGTCTAGGGCCGGCCCTGTGCGTTACGTGGGGGGAATGATGCTGTAAGAATAAACAGGAGAAGCCGGTAATTGAATCAGGTAATTGAGACTTGGAGTAGTCCTCCTCCACATGGATGACAAACCCTTGAATATAAAAAAAACGACTACTTGTATGTGTTTACGGGCCAGCGTTGCCCTCTCCAATATGGCGGCGACGTTGACGCACGATCCAAATGCGGCCCATGCGGTTTCTACGTAGGCCTATATACGTCTATGGCCTCCCCCCACCCACGCGTCACTCCAGCTCTCCCCTCATCACCCCCCTCCCTCCCCCTCTGCCCCTCCCTCCCTCCCTCCCTCATCCCTCCCTCCTCCTCCACAGCCTCAGACACACCAGACACGTTGAGGCAGCCGCAGCATCCGTCGTTTTTAAGGTCGCGTATCTTGCGGTGTTTACCGGGTCTCTGAGCCGGGATGAGCGCGAACGGAACCGGCGTGGACATGAAGGACGTGGAGCTGACCGAGGTGGAGCAGGAGAAGGAGCGGGAGGCGGAGAAGGAGAAGGAGGTGGAACATGGAGCAGGAGCAGGGAGGTGGAGCTGACCGAGGTGGAGCAGGAGAAGGAGCCGATGACCGGCGGCGGCGGCGGGGACGCGGCCAACGGGGACGCGGCGGCGTCGTCCCCGTTGACGGAGAAAAACGGATCCGTGAACGTCAAAATCCCCGACGAGGAGGCCGGCGCGACATTCACCGGCCTGTCGAAAGAGGAGCTGCTGCGCGTGGCCGGCACCCCGGGGTGAGCCGCCCCACGCCATCCTTCACAATGAGAGATGAACCTCATCCATCATGTCGGCTCGCATCGCCTCTCCATCCCTCCACGGAGAGCTGGAGGAGGA
>JAOPHQ010004042.1:87500-108181 GCA_030340625.1 Merluccius polli
CACAGCACTATGACAGTACTTCGGTATTACAATACTACTACAGTATTATTACAGTACTACAGTACTACCACAGCACTATGACAGTACTTCAGTATTACAGTACTACTATAGTATTATTACAGTACTACAGTACTAGTACAGCACTATGACAGTACTTCAGTATTACAGTACTACTACAGTATTATTACAGTACTACAGTACTACCACAGCACTATGACAGTACCACAGTTCTACAGTACTACTACAGTACTACTACAGTACTACAGTACTACAGTAGTACTCCAGTCTCCCACCTCTCTCCCCCAGGAGGAGCGGGAGGAGCGAGCCTCGTGCCTCCATGTGTTCAATGCGCTGGCGGAGCTGCGGCAGAGGGAGCCGGCGCTGCTCTACGGAGACTTCCTCCTCCTCCTCCACGCCAACTCCTCCTCCTCCTCCTCGCTGGCGTACGGCCGCGCGTGGGACCAGAGCGACCGCTACGTCGCCGCCTTCAACTGGGCCAACGAGGGGGTGTCCATGAACCTGACGCACCCCCTGCTGGGCCCGGAGGGGGTCCTGGTCCTGGGCACCGGCTCGGGGGCGCCCGGGACCACCGTCTCCCTGGCAACCGTGGAGGTGGGGCCGGACCACGCCCTGCTGATCAAGGTCCCCTACCGCAGTTAGAGAGGGAGGAGCTCCCTGGGGCCGTCACTCCCATGATGCACTAGATAGACAGATATTAATATAGATAGATTTATAGATGTTAATTGGTTAGTTTAGGTATTAGGTTAGAGGTGGTTAGTTTAGGTATTAGGTTAGAGATGGTTAGTTTAGGTATTAGGTTAGAGATGGTTAGTTTAGGTATTAGGTTAGAGATGGTTAGTTTAGGTATTAGGTTAGAGATGGTTAGTTTAGGTATTAGGTTAGAGATGGTTAGTTAAGGTATTAGGTTAGAGGTGGTTAGTTTAGGTATTAGGTTAGAGATGGTTAGTTTAGGTATTAGGTTAGAGGTGGTTAGTTTAGGTATTAGGTTAGAGATGGTTAGTTAAGGTATTAGGTTAGAGATGGTTAGTTTAGGTATTAGGTTAGAGGTGGTTAGTTTAGGTATTAGGTTAGAGATGGTTAGTTTAGGTATTAGGTTAGAGATGGTTAGTTTAGGTATTAGGTTAGAGATGGTTAGTTTAGGTATTAGGTTAGAGGTGGTTAGTTTAGGTATTAGGTTAGAGATGGTTAGTTTAGGTATTAGGTTAGAGGTGGTTAGTTTAGGTATTAGGTTAGAGATAGTTAGTTTAGGTATTAGGTTAGAGATGGTTAGATTAGGTATTAGGTTAGAGATGTTAGTTTAGGTATTAGGTTAGAGATGGTTAGTTTAGGTATTAGGTTAGAGATGGTTAGTTTAGGTATTAGCATTAGGTTAGAGATGGTTAATTTAGGTATTAGGTTAGAGATGGTTAGTTTGGGTATTAGGTTAGAGATGGTTAGTTAGGTATTAGATTAGAGAGGGTTAGTTTAGGTATTAGGTTAGAGATGGTTAGTTTAGGTATTAGGTTAGAGATGGTTAGTTTAGGTATTAGGTTAGAGATGGTTAGTTTAGGTATTAGGTTAGAGATGGTTAGTTTAGGTATTAGGTTAGAGATGGTTAGTTTAGGTATTAGGTATGCAATGCATCATGGGACTACCCACCAGAAAGGTCCATGTAGCTGCACTCAAACGTCTCCTATCTCTCTTCTCCTCCTCTGCACTCCTCTCACTGGTGTGTCCGTTTACATGTAGAGCAACTGGAGTAAAATGTATTGTGTGGTCTTTCAAAATAAAAGCTTGGACTTGTCAAAAGTCCTGCTGATGTAACATGATGTTTGAGTGATGCTGTCTGTGTACATTAGCAGTCAGTGGTTGTAGATGTAATACAATCATTTAATCTCATCTAAATACACACTAGAGGCTCATGGAAACATCAGTAGTTTATTTATATATAAACTTTCATATTAGGGTTAAGGTTTGATATTAGGGTTAGGGTTTCAGAATGGAAGGTCACAATGACTCAGGACCAAGACTGGCGTGTTCGGCTTCCCCATAAACCATGGGGCAGACATCGGCTCTGAGTCTTTACGACCTTCAGAAGAAAAGTTATTCAAGAAAAACTAACTAGCACTTACCCTAATGTTAATGGGTTTCATATTAGAGTTAAGGTTTGATATTAGGGTTAGGGTTTCAGAAAGGAAGGTCGCAATGACTCAGGACCAAGACTGGCGTGTTCGGCTTCCCCATAAACCATGGGGCAGACATCGGCTTTGAGTCTTTACGACCTTCAGAAAAAAAGTTATTCAAGAAAAATTAACTACCACTTACCCTAATGTTAATGGGTTTCATATTAGGGTTAAGGTTTGATATTAGGGTTAGGGTTTCAGAACGTTAGGTCGCAATGACTCAGGACCAAGACTGGCGTGTTCGGCATCCCCATAAATCATGGGGCAGACATCGGCTCTGAGTCTTTACGACCTTCAGAAGAAAAGTTATTCAAGAAAAACTAACTACCACTTACCCTAATGTTAATGGGTTTCATGTTAGGGTTAAGGTTTGATATTAGGGTTAGGGTTTCAGAACGGAAGGTCGCAATGACTCAGGACCAAGACTGCCGTGTTCGGCTTCCCCATAAACCATGGGGCAGACATCGGCTCTGAGTCTTTACGACCTTCAGAAGAAAAGTTATTCAAGAAAAACTAACTACCACTTACCCTAATGTTAATGGGTTTCATGTTAGGGTTAAGGTTTGATATTAGGGTTAGGGTTTCAGAACGGAAGGTCGCAATGACTCAGGACCAAGACTGGCGTGTTCGGCTTCCCCATAAACCATGGGGCAGACATCGGCTCTGAGTCTTTACGACCTTCAGAAGAAAAGTTATTCAAGAAAAACTAACTACCACTTACCCTAATGTTAATGGGTTTCATATTAGGGTTAAGGTTTGATATTAGGGTTAGGGTTTCAGAATGGAAGGTCACAATGACTCAGGACCAAGACTGGCGTGTTCGGTTTCCCCATAAACCATGGGGCAGACATCGGCTCTGAGTCTTTACGACCTTCAGAAGAAAAGTTTTTCAAGAAAAACTAACTACCACTTACCCTAATGTTAATGGGTTTCATATTAGGGTTAAGGTTTGATATTAGGGTTAGGGTTTCAGAACGGAAGGTCACAATGACTCAGGACCAAGACTGGCGTGTTCGGCTTCCCCATAAACCATGGGGCAGACATCGGCTCTGAGTCTTTCCGACCTTCAGAAGAAAAGTTATACAAGAAAAACTAACTACCACTTACCCTAATGTTAATGGGTTTCATACATGGGTGTCACCATAATATAATTGGGGGGGGACATGTAATATGTCATAATATGTCCCCCCCACTCTCAAAAAGGTGATGACACCCTTGTATATATATATATAAACTACTGATTTGAGGAGCTGGCCGGTCTGAGGTGTGGCGCGAGAGAGGAGCTGGGATCACTGAGAACTAGGTGTCAAGCAAGATAATCTGCAGGTTAAGAAAGTAAAAGTCCTCCGCCAAGTACTAATGTAGTACCACAGTAGTAACATAGTACCACAGTACTAACATAGTACCACAGTACTTACATAGTACCACAGTAGTAACATAGTACCACAGTACTTACATAGTACCACAGTAGTAACATAGTACCACAGTACTTACATAGTACCACAGTACTAACATAGTACCACAGTACTTACATAGTACCACAGTAGTAACATAGTACCACAGTACTTACATAGTACCACAGTACTAACATAGTACCACTATACTGACACCGAGGGACGACAGGTTGTCCACACCTGGGGCCTCATGTACGAAGACTTGCGTGGATTTTTGCGTGGATTTTGGCGTACGCCAAAACCCCGAAACTGTCGTACGCACAAATAAATTCAGATGTATCAAAGTGTGCGTACGCATGGATCCAAGCGCGTTTCTTTTGTACATCCCGATCAACGTGGAACTGAGCGCACGTGCAGATGTGGCAAACTCCTCCCTGTCCACGCCCTCATTTAAATATGCAAATCTATGTAAATAGGCCCTGGACCTGAGATTCACCTCTATCCGATCACATAAAACAAGCAAGTGTGGCACAGAGGATATTTATATATTATTGCCACTTACTTAAATGTGTTATTTTATATGTATGGACTTTATTTGGCATTTTTACAGACATCCCCCATTCAATTTTAAGCATTATTATTATTATTATTATTATTATTATTATTATTATTATTATTATTATTATTATTATTATTAAAGGCACGAGACCACCCGCGGCTATATAAACGGTGGGCTGCGCTCCGTTCTTCAGTCGGCAGTTAACCGGGACCAGTAGAAGACCAGCCGACTCACTTGTCTTTTTGTTTAATTGATTCTTTCAGAATAACATCTTTTCTAAAATATGCCAACCCTTGAGTCAGCTTGCACTCTATGGGTATAACACAAGCATGAACAAAGGAACGAAAAGACATTTCACAGAGTCCGAGTTGGAGATTGTGGTGAATGACGTGGAGCCGCGGAGGGAGATTCTCTCTGGTCCCGTCAGCAGGGATCAATATGAAGAGGAAGGAGATGAGTGGGAGCGCGTGTGTGAGGCTGTAAATGCCGTGGGGTCCGAGCAGCGCACACACACAGGTGAAAAATAAGTGGTCGTATCTGAAGGTGGAGGTGAAGCGGAGGAATATATTCTATGCGTCACTTTCATGCCGCACACTTGTTACGACCACTAGGTGGCGCTGTTTTTGAGCAAATTCCGTAACGCTATTAACTCCCGCATACTTTGTCGCACATTCGAAATCGGCTGATGAGCCAATTGTCATCGTTTGCAAGTAAATCCTCGCGTTCCCTAAATACTCGCTCACGTCGGATTGCACCATTTGCAAGGTCCTCTAACAACGCTAATGCTGCCATCGGTAATACCATTTTCTTCATCACATTGCGCATGCGTTTATATCCACCCGTATAATTGCAAACACGGTGGGTGTGTTAGTTGTTCATAAGTGTGTCTCTGACGTGCACATCACTCTGATGACTAATTGTTTTTGACATTATTAACAGTTTCCCAGCGTCACCTCTAAGTGTCGCCAAAGGAACAATAGCTGTAGAAACGTGCGTACGCCAGCCATGAAGTTGACGTGAGGCACCGCACATTTCCATTTCCACGGTCATTTTACGTTTCATACATCTGAACGTGAGCGTGGAACGCCATTTTTTTTTGCGTACGCCACGTTTTTGTGCGTACGCAACCTTCGTACATGAGGCCCCTGCTGAGCGGTGCAATACCCCAGCTGTCCACCGGGGGCGCTATAATCACATCTCTGATTGAACCTCGACGCACAGCCGGTGTGCGAGGTAGAAAACTGACGCCAAACAATACGACGTGGGCCACTGTTACCTTCTTACCGTCGTCGTTATGTTTTACGTTTATTGATTAAATACATAGTATATATGTTATATCCAAAGGAACTACACAAGCTTTCACTTTATTAACGCGTTAACGGTTTGTTTCACGGCCTCATGCAGTGTTGGTTCAAAAGGCGTTGAAGACGTGTCTGTCCAGTTGTAATCATTATAATGATTATTAACATTATGATCATTATAATCACTGTAATCGTCCTTTAGACTGGAGCAACACTCGAGCAAAAAGTGTTTATTTTCTGGGGAATTAAGTGAATATTCAGACGTCCGTTGCTGATCTGGACAGGAGAGGGCGCTAAAGAACCGACCGCAATGAGAGGTAGACACACACACACACACACACAATACATAGAGTGAGACAGATAAAGATCGAGAGTGAGACAGAGAGAGGAGTGATGCTTTGTCTCAGTTCCTAACTGCTCCATGGGCTGTAATCCTAATCTGTCCCGCTGTGGTTAATCTGAAACCAGATTAACCAGACAACCATCTCCCCTCACGACATAAACACACAATCACTACACAAACACACTCTCACTGTCACTACAATACACAAACACACTCTCACTGTCACTACAATACATAAACACACTCTCACTGTCACTACAATACATAAACACACTCTCACTGTCACTACATAAACACACTCTCACTGTCACTACAATACATAAACACACTCTCACTGTCACTACATAAACACACTCTCACTGTCACTACAATACATAAACACACTCTCACTGTCACTACAATACATAAACACACTCTCACTGTCACTACAATACACAAACACACTCACACTGTCACTACAATACATAAACACACTCTCACTGTCACTACAATACATAAACACACTCTCACTGTCACTACAATACATAAACACACTCTCACTGTCACTACAATACATAAACACACTCTCATTGTCACTACAATACATAAACACACTCTCACTGTCACTACAATACATAAACACACTCTCACTGTCACTACAATACATAAACACACTCTCACTGTCACTACAATACATAAACACACTGTCACTACAATACATAAACACACTCTCACTGTCACTACAATACATAAACACACTGTCACTACAATACATAAACACACTCTCACTGTCACTACAATACATAAACACACTCTCACTGTCACTACAATACATAAACACACTCTCACTGTCACTACAATACATAACACACTCTCACTGTCACTACAATACATAAACACACTCTCACTGTCACTACAATACATAACACACTCTCACTGTCACTACAATACATAAACACTCTCACTGTCACTACAATACATAAACACACTCTCACTGTCACTACAATACATAAACACACTCTCACTGTCACTACATAAACACACTCTCACTGTCACTACAATACATAAACACACTCTCACTGTCACTACAATACATAAACACACTCTCACTGTCACTACAATACATAAACACACTCTCACTGTCACTACATAAACACACTCTCACTGAAATAAGAGCTGACTGTGTCTCCCGTCCTCTCCTCTCTCCTGGTTAGCTAACCAGTTAGCAGGGAGCAGTTAGCTAACCAGTTAGCAGGGAACACCTAGCTAACCAATTAGCAGGGAACAATTTGCTAACCAGTTAGCAGAGACCACCTAGCTAACCAATTAGTAGGGAACAGTTAGCTAACCAGCAAGGAACAGTTAGCTAACCAGTTAGCAGGGAACAGTTAGCTAACCAGTTAGCAGGGAAAAGTTTGCTAACCAGTTAGCAGAGAACACCTAGCTAACCAATTAGTAGGGAACAGTTAGCTAACCAGTTAGTAGGGAACAGTTTGCTAACCAGTTAGCAAGGAACATTTAGCTAACCAGTTAGCAGGGAAGAACTATCTAATCAGTCAATTAAGGGTATATCACTGATTGTCATGGAGATCATCACTGGTTGTCATGGCAATCATCACTGGTTGTCATGGCAATCATCACTGGTTGTCATGGCAATCGTCACTGGTTGTCATGGCGATCATTGCTGGTTGTTATGGCGACAATCACTGGTTGTCCACAACAGTGTTTACATGTTCCACATACCATGGCAGGGTAGTTTTACAACTTTATTTCCGTCACTTGTATAATTAACATATCATATAATTTATCATGTAGTCTATCATGTATCATATACTGTATCATATAGCAACCTTTGAGGATCACCTAGTTTATTTTATTTTGAACAATTTAGGCCTTATTTGTCTAATTGCTGCTTTAATAGTGTAAATGTTTTTTCCACGTCCACGTAGCCTGATGTCTCCACATGTAGCCTGGTTGCTAGGAGCAACATGGTGAATACACCTGTCTATCCGCTGGATCATGACGTTATGTCGTCCACCTCGCGCCACGCGCTCTGAACTTTGACAGCGGCCAACGGATTTGTCCTCGCGTGCGTCACACCGCACACAGTGGAGCATGCGCAGTCCGCCGCCGGAGCGGTCCTCCCGGGCGCAGAGCGCCGCTTCGCTGCCGCCCTCTGCCGCGCGGCGCGTCCAGAGACAGACCCCCCCCCATTCATACTAATGAGAGCCGCGGAGTCGCGCGCATGACGCGGGAGACCATATAACTTGCCGTTGTCTTCTATATATATATATATATATATATATATATATATATATATATATATATATATATATATATATATATATATATTATATATATATATATATATATATATATATATATATATATATATATATTTATATATATATATATATATATATATATATATATATATATATATTTATATATATATATATATATATAGAGAGAGAGAGAGAGAGAGAGAGAGAGAGAGAGAGAGAGAGAGAGAGAGAGAGAGAGAGAGAGAGGGGGGGGGGGGGGGGGGGCGAGAGAGTGAGGGAGAGAGAGAGAGAGAGGGGGAGAGAGGAAGAGAGAGAGAGGGGGAGAGAGCGAGAGTGGGAGAGGGAGAGAGAGAGAGAGAGAGAGAGAGAGAGAGAGGGTGGGGGGGGGGGGGAGAGAGAGTGTGTGTATGTGAAGCTATCCGTTCCGCCCGCGCGGCAGAGAAATCCTCCGCGCCGCCAGTTTCCGCGACACGCAGCGGCGTGGGATGCTCACATCTCCCGCCTCGCGCCCCCTGGACCACCACCACCAGCCGCCCCCCCCCCCCCCCCCCCTCCCCCCCACCGGAGGGAGCGGCGGAGAGACACCGCGGGTCGCACGGTGGTTCGTCGGACCGCGGTACAATGTCACAGCCAAGGAGAGCCGCCGCTAGACGCGCCTGCTCCTCGCGCCGCCGCCTCTGCACCGGAACCGCGGACCTGCTCCGCAACCGCACCGACTTTTTAACCGACGCGGCGGTACCGGCGCTTCCGTGCGACGCGGTCCGCCGGATCACACTGTGAGGAACCGGGTCGAGGCCGAGCCGTTTGAGCCCCCGGGACCGGGACTGGGACCGGAACCGGATCGGATTCGGTGGCCCGGCGGCTGCGTGGAGGAGGAGGAGGAGGAGGAGGAGGTGGTGAAGGAGGAAGAGGAGGAGGAGGTGGTGAAGGAGGAGGAGGTGTGAGGTGGGGGGGGGGGGGGGATGCTGATCGGAGGGAGCCGGGGAGAGTGAGCGCGCGCCTCGGGCTGAACACTGTGTCACCGGGGGGCCGCTGGATGACGTGACCATGGGCACCGTCTTCGGTCTCCTGTGGCTCGTGAACGTGTTCCTGGAGGGCGCGCAGGCCCAGGGCGTGTACGGTAAGCAGAACCGGAACCGGACCCGTACCTGAGATCCGAATATGCCGGGTTGACCTTGTGAGGAGAGGAAACCGGGTGGAGCGCGTGCGTGCGTGCGCGTGTGTGGGGGGGTACAACAGGTATTGACTGCGGTGGCCCCCCGGGGGGGGGGGGGGGGGGCGCCACCCGGGGGCTCGGCCTCCTTCACGTCCGTCTCAACGTGTACCGTTTTTTTTCCCGCCTGTCCGCGTGCCTCGCGCAGCCTGCGACCCCGTCCCCCTAGCGCGCGCTGCGTTAATAGCGCACGCGCCTTCGCTGCCAACATGATACTGCATTAGTTTACAATAACAGTAGATGGTACTAGTACTAGTATATTAGTAATACTAGTATTATTAACCTGCTGTGAGTATACTTGTACTCGTTCAGTTGAATGGCTAGGCCTGCTGAGTCCTATGAGGCCCTTTAGTGGCAAGCACGATGAATAACTGCATGGCTGTGACGACAATAACACAATATATTAATACTACCGCTAAACAGACTAATACTACCACTACACACTGTACTAATACTACATTATTCACTGTACTAATACTACCACTATACACTGTATGAATACCACATAGTACTGTACTAATACCAATACACACTCTACTAATATCATTACATACAGTACTAATACTACCACTACACACTGTACTAATACTGCCACTACACACTGTACTAATACTACCACTACATACAGTACTAATACTACCACTACACACTGTACTAATACTACCACTACATACAGTACTAATACTACCACTACACACTGTACTAATACTACCACTGCATACAGTACTAATGCTACCACTACACACTGTACTAATACTACCACTACACACTGTACTAATACTACCACTACATACAGTACTAATACTACCACTACACACTGTACTAATACTACACTACATACTGTACTAATACTACACTACATACTGTACTAATACTACACTAAATACAGTACTAATACTACCACTACACACTGTACTAATACTACCACTACATACAGTACTAATACTACACTACATACTGTACTAATACTACCACTACACACTGTACTAATACTACCACTACATACAGTACTAATACTACACTAAATACAGTACTAATACTACCACTACACACTGTACTAATACTACCACTACATACAGTACTAATACTACACTACATACTGTACTAATACTACACTAAATACAGTACTAATACTACCACTACACACTGTACTAATACTACCACTACATACAGTACTAATACTACCACTACATACAGTACTAATACTACCACTACACACTGTACTAATACTACACTACATACTGTACTAATACTACCACTACATACAGTACTAATACTACCACTACATACTGTAATAATACTACCACTACACACTGTACTAATACTACACTACATACAGTACTAATACTACCACTACATACAGTACTAATACTACCACTACATACAGTACTAATACTACCACTACATACTGTACTAATACTACACTACATACAGTACTAATACTACCACTACATACTGTACTAATACTACCACTACATACTGTACTAATACTACCACTACATACTGTACTAATACTACCACTACATACTGTACTAATACTACCACTACATACTGTACTAATACTACCACTACATACAGTACTAATACTGCCACTGCATACTGGACTATACATTACATACTGTACTAATACTACCACTACATACTGTACTAATACTACCACTACATACTGTACTAATACTACCACTACATACAGTACTAATACTACCACTACATACAGTACTAATACTACCATTACATACTACTACAATCCTATTTTACAACTTGACAATGCTATTATAATACGATACTATTACAATGCTATTTAGTCATTTAGCAGAGGCTGTTATACCTGTATAGACTGAGATCATTAAGGAGCAGGTAGGGGTTAGACAGTACAGAGACAGGTCATTAAGGAGCAGGTAGGGGTTAGACAGTACAGAGACAGGTCATTAAGGAGCAGGTAGGGGTTAGACAGTACAGAGACAGGTCATTAAGGAGCAGGTAGGGGTTAGACAGTACAGAGACAGGTCATTAAGGAGCAGGTAGGGGATAGACAGTACAGAGACAGGTCATTAAGGAGCAGGTAGGGGTCAGACAGTACAGAGACAGGTCATTAAGGAGCAGGTAGGGGATAGACAGTACAGAGACAGGTCATTAAGGAGCAGGTAGGGGTCAGACAGTACAGAGACAGGTCATTAAGGAGCAGGTAGGGGTTAGGGGGCATCCTGCTTTAGGATGCCTAGAGGCAGACTGTGGACATTGGGGATCGAACCCAGAACCTTTCAGCTGGGAGTCAAAAGCCCAAAGCGTACGCAGCATGGATTTTGCCTCATATTTACCACTACATACTGTACTAATACTACCACTACATACAGTACTAATACTACCACTACATACAGTACTAATACTACCACTACATACAGTACTAATACTACCACTACATACAGTACTAATACTACCACTACATACAGTACTAATACTACCACTTCAGTACTAATACTACACTACATACTGTACTAATACTACCACTACATACAGTACTAATACTACCACTACATACTGTACTAATACTACCACTACATACAGTACTAATACTACCACTACATACTGTACTAATACTACCACTACATACTGTACTAATACTACACTACATACTGTACGAATACTACACTACATACAGTACTAATACTACACTACATACAGTACTAATACTACCACTACATACTGTACTAATACTACACTACATACAGTACTAATACTACCACTACATACTGTACTAATACTACACTACATACTGTACTAATACTACCACTACATACAGTACTAATACTACACTACATACAGTACTAATACTACACTACATACTGTACTAATACTACCACTACATACAGTACTAATACTACACTACATACAGTACTAATACTACACTACATACTGTACTAATACTACACTACATACTGTACTAATACTACTCTACATACAGTACTAATACTACACTACATACAGTACTAATACTACACTACATACAGTACTAATACTACCACTATACTACACTATAAAGTATAGAGTACACTAATACTACTAACTAGCAGTGTGAGTGGTGATGACAATGATGAAGACAATGACGATGATGATGATGATGATGATGATGATGATGATGATGATGATGGTGATGAAGTCAGGTTATATTCTGGCTTTCCGTACATATTCAGTACTTGTGCCTCTGTGTGTCTGTGTGAGTGAGTGTGTGTGTGTGTGTGTGTGTGTGTGTGTGTGTGTGTGTGTGTGTGTGTGTGTGTGTGAGATAATGTGTGTGTGTGTGTGTGTGTGTGTGTGTGTGAGTGTGAGTGTGTGTGATTAATCTGTCCTAACAGCATCCTCTGGACCTAAGGGCCATCTGGCATACACCCACACACACACACATACGCATACACATGCACACGCAATAACACACACTCACAAACACACACATACACACAGCACCAGCACAGCAGTTTTGCTGCTCTCTCATTGGCTGATGAATGGCTGAACCTGCCTCACCTCATCTCTCTTATCTATTTTCATTTATAATGCTCTCTTTGTCCCTGAAAAAGTTTGTTACAGAAACTTGTTCAAAATTATGTGTGTGTGTGTGTGTGTGTGTGTGTGTGTGTGTGTGCGTGTGCGTGCGTGTGCGTGTGCTTGTGTGTGTTCCTGTCCATGTTTGACTGAGTAGCTAACCCTGTATCTCCGTCTCTCCCGGGAGGCTGAATCATGTGAATGAATGTGTGAACGCTGATGCCACTAAACAATTCGATTTTACGACTCAATAATACGATACTATTACAATACTATTATAATATGATACTATTACAATACTATTATAATACGATACTATTACAATACTATTATAATATGACAATACTATTATAATACGATACTATTACAATACTATTATAATATGATACTATTACAATACTATTATAATACATTACTATTACAATACTATTATAATATGATACTATTACAATATTATTATAATATGATACTATTACAATACTATTATAATATGATACTATTACAATACTATTATAATACGATACTATTACAATACTATTATAATATGACAATACTATTATAATACGATACTATTACAATACTATTATAATATGATACTATTACAATACTATTATAATACATTACTATTACAATACTATTATAATATGATACTATTACAATATTATTATAATATGATACTATTACAATACTATTATAATATGATACTATTACAATACTATTATAATACGATACTATTACAATATTATTATAATATGATACTATTACAATACTATTATAATACATTACTATTACAATACTATTATAATATGATACTATTACAATACTATTATAATATGATACTATTACAATACTATTATAATATGATACTATTACAATACTATTAAGTCATTTAGCAGAGGCTTGTATACATGTATAGACACAGGTCATTAAGGAGCAGGTAGGGGTTAGACAGTACAGAGACAGGTCATTAAGGAGCAGGTAGGGGTTAGACAGTACAGAGACAGGTCATTAAGGAGCAGGTAGGGGTTAGACAGTA
Source organism: Merluccius polli (assembly GCA_030340625.1). NCBI lineage: Eukaryota > Metazoa > Chordata > Actinopteri > Gadiformes > Merlucciidae > Merluccius > Merluccius polli. Next base: position 101,331 of record JAOPHQ010004042.1, read on the forward strand.
CAGAGACAGGTCATTAAGGAGCAGGTAGGGGTTAGACAGTACAGAGACAGGTCATTAAGGAGCAGGTAGGGGTTAGACAGTACAGAGACAGGTCATTAAGGAGCAGGTAGGGGTTAGACAGTACAGAGACAGGTCATTAAGGAGCAGGTAGGGGTTAGACAGAACAGAGACAGGTCATTAAGGAGCAGGTAGGGGTTAGACAGTACAGAGACAGGTCACTAAGGAGCAGGTAGGGGTTAGACAGTACAGAGACAGGTCACTAAGGAGCAGGTAGGGGTTAGGGGGCATCCTGCTTTAGGATGCCTACAGGCAGACTGTGGACATTGGGATCGAACTCAGAACCTTTCAGCTGGGAGTCAAAAGCCCAAAGCGTACGCAGCATGGATTTTGCCTCATATTTACAACATTTGTAACAACACTCAGACAAGAACTAGACTCATGTTGTAGCGACCCGAACAAGAACTAGACTCATGTTGCTGTAGCGACCCGAACAAGAACTAGACTCATGTTGTAGCGACCCGAACAAGAACTAGACTCATGTTGTAGCGACCCGAACAAGAACTAGACTCATGTTGTAGCGACCCGAACAAGAACTAGACTCATGTTGTAGCGACCCGAACAAGAACTAGACTCATGTTGTAGCGACCCGAACAAGAACTAGACTCATGTTGTAGCGACCCGAACAAGAACTAGACTCATGTTGTAGCGACCCGAACAAGAACTAGACTCATGTTGTAGCGACCCGAACAAGAACTAGACTCATGTTGTAGCGACCCGAACAAGAACTAGACTCATGTTGCTGTAGCGACCCGAACAAGAACTAGACTCATGTTGGTAGCGACCCGAACAAGAACTAGACTCATGTTGCTGTAGCGACCCGAACAAGAACTAGACTCATGTTGTAGCGACCCGAACAAGAACTAGACTCATGTTGTAGCGACCCGAACAAGAACTAGACTCATGTTGTAGCGACCCGAACAAGAACTAGACTCATGTTGTAGCGACCCGAACAAGAACTAGACTCATGTTGTAGCGACCCGAACAAGAACTAGACTCATGTTGTAGCGACCCGAACAAGAACTAGACTCATGTTGTAGCGACCCGAACAAGAACTAGACTCATGTTGTAGCGACCCGAACAAGAACTAGACTCATGTTGTAGCGACCCGAACAAGAACTAGACTCATGTTGTAGCGACCCGAACAAGAACTAGACTCATGTTGTAGCGACCTGAACAAGAACTAGACTGATGTTGTAGCGACCCGAACAAGAACTAGACTCATGTTGCTGTAGCGACCCGAACAAGAACTAGACTCATGTTGTAGCGACCCGAACAAGAACTAGACTCATGTTGCTGTAGCGACCCGAACAAGAACTAGACTCATGTTGTAGCGACCCGAACAAGAACTAGACTCATGTTGTAGCGACCCGAACAAGAACTAGACTCATGTTGTAGCGACCCGAACAAGAACTAGACTCATGTTGTAGCGACCCGAACAAGAACTAGACTCATGTTGTAGCGACCCGAACAAGAACTAGACTCATGTTGTAGCGACCTGAACAAGAACTAGACTCATGTTGCTGTAGCGACCCGAACAAGAACTAGACTCATGTTGTAGCGACCCGAACAAGAACTAGACTCATGTTGCTGTAGCGACCCGAACAAGAACTAGACTCATGTTGTAGCGACCCGAACAAGAACTAGACTCATGTTGTAGCGACCCGAACAAGAACTAGACTCATGTTGTAACGACCCGAACAAGAACTAGACTCATGTTGTAGCGACCCGAACAAGAACTAGACTCATGTTGTAACGACCCGAACAAGAACTAGACTCATGTTGTAGCGACCTGAACAAGAACTAGACTCATGTTGCTGTAGCGACCCGAACAAGAACTAGACTCATGTTGTAGCGACCCGAACAAGAACTAGACTCATGTTGTAGCGACCTGAACAAGAACTAGACTCATGTTGCTGTAGCGACCCGAACAAGAACTAGACTCATGTTGCTGTAGCGACCCGAACAAGAACTAGACTCATGTTGTAGCGACCCGAACAAGAACTAGACTCATGTTGTAACGACCCGAACAAGAACTAGACTCATGTTGTAGCGACCCGAACAAGAACTAGACTCATGTTGCTGTAGCGACCCGAACAAGAACTAGACTCATGTTGTAGCGACCCGAACAAGAACTAGACTCATGTTGTAGCGACCCGAACAAGAACTAGACTCATGTTGTAGCGACCCGAACAAGAACTAGACTCATGTTGTAGCGACCCGAACAAGAACTAGACTCATGTTGTAGCGACCCGAACAAGAACTAGACTCATGTTGTAGCGACCCGAACAAGAACTAGACTCATGTTGTAGCGACCCGAACAAGAACTAGACTCATGTTGTAACGACCCGAACAAGAACTAGACTCATGTTGTAGCGACCTGAACAAGAACTAGACTCATGTTGCTGTAGCGACCCGAACAAGAACTAGACTCATGTTGTAGCGACCCGAACAAGAACTAGACTCATGTTGCTGTAGCGACCCGAACAAGAACTAGACTCATGTTGTAGCGACCCGAACAAGAACTAGACTCATGTTGTAGCGACCCGAACAAGAACTAGACTCATGTTGTAGCGACCCGAACAAGAACTAGACTCATGTTGTAGCGACCCGAACAAGAACTAGACTCATGTTGTAGCGACCCGAACAAGAACTAGACTCATGTTGCTGTAGCGCAGTGAAGCAGAACACAGTGTAGTCACCACAAATTGGACTATTTTAAGTCTATTAAGTCTATTTTGGACATTAAATTGTAAAACATTATTTTGCATCCGTCCTGACATGGCTGTGTGCTTTGGGATAAACACCCTAACCACTAGATTATGCTGCCCCACCTCCCATGGACCCTTCCGGAGGCATTGGCATGGAAACGCAACGTTTAGACGTGTCATGCGAGAAGAAATGTGCCTGATGTGACAGCTGTGTGTTCAGCCTGCAACCAGGACCAGCAACATGCTACTAGCAACATGCTGCTAACAACATGCTACTAACAACATGCTACCAGCAACATGCTACTAGCAACATGCTACTAGCAACATGCTACCAGCAACATGCTACTAGCAACGTGCTACCAGCAACATGCTACTAGCGACATGCTGCTAACAACATGCTACCAGCAACATGCTACTAGCAACGTGCTACCAGCAACATGCTACTAGCGACATGCTGCTAACAACATGCTACCAGCAACATGCTACTAGCAACGTGCTGCTAACAACATGCTACCAGCAACATGCTACTAGCGACATGCTGCTAACAACATGCTACCAGCAACATGCTACTAGCAACGTGCTGCTAACAACATGCTACCAGCAACATGCTACTAGCGACATGCTGCTAACAACATGCTACCAGCAACATGCTACTAGCGACATGCTGCTAACAACATCCCTATTTTCCTGCGGCAGTCCCCGTTTCAGGTGGCCTGTCCCCGACTGGAGCTGTCTCCGAAAATGTGGAGGTGGTGCTGGTGGAGGTGGTGGTGGTGGAGGTGGTGGAGGTGCTGGTGGTAGAAGTGGTGGTGGAGGTGCTGGTGGTAGAAGTGGTGGTGGTGGTGGTGGTGGTGGAGGAGGAGGTGGTGGTGGTGGAGGTGCTGGTGGTAGAAGTGGTGGTGGAGGTGGTGGTGGTGGTGGTGGTGGAGGAGGAGGAGGTGGTGGCGATGGAGGTGCTGGTGGAGGTGCTGGTGGTGGAAGTGGTGGTGGAGGTGGTGGTGGAAGTGGTGCTGGAGGTGGAGGTGGAGGAGGTGGTGGTGGAGGAGGTGGTGGTGGTGGTGGAGGTAGAAGTGGTGGAGGTGCTGGAAGTGGTGGTGGAGGTGCTGGAAGTGGTGGTGGAGGTGCTGGAAGTGGTGATGGAGGTGGTGGACGTGGAGGTAGTGGAGGTGGAGGTGCTGGTGGTGGAAGTGGTGGTGGAGGTGGTGGTGCTGGTGGTGGAAGTGGAGGTGGAGGTGGCAGGCTATCAATATAGAAGGATTCCCTATTCGAGTCGCCTACTTGGCTTGTTCTTGGCTGGTTTACCAAAGCTTAAAAGAACACATAGTAAACCGTTTGTCATGAAACGCAGTCCTCTACTGCAGCACTACTGTTCATTTACCATAAGAATGGACAAAATGTAAATATGTCCCTTTATATGTCAAAATAACATCAGACACCGTCGATAATGGGGACCACTAAACTACAAATGTCCAGATGTTCATTTCATTTCAGAAATCTGGTCACCAGAGTTTGTATGTATGTAGGTATGTATGTGTGTGTGTGTGTGTGTGTGTGTGTGTGTGTGTGTGTGTGTGTGTGTGTGTATATATATGAGTGTGTGTGCATGTGTGTGTGTGTGTGAGTGTGTGTGTGTGTGCGCTCTACAGGGATGTGTGTGTGTGAGGTTACCTCAGTGCGTGCTGGACTGTGTCTATTTTTAGCGTCAGTACAGTAGCAGTCTCTCTCTCTCTCTCTGTGCCCGGGGCGAGTGGGGCGAGTTTGGTCTTTTTGCAAGAGTGGGGAAAAATACACACACACACACACACACCTGGAGTAATGCTACTTCCTGTTACAACACACACACAAGCACTGACACACACGCATGCACGCACGCACACGCACATATCGTTTATTATATCATCATGGTGATATGTGCATCCTGTCAAGTAACACTCAGCAGCATGTTGAGTGGTTCATGTTCATGTGCATTATCATCAGCATGACATCATCATGACTCATTTAATACAGCAGCCATCAGACTGCATCACGTTACTGTGGTAACGATGCCACAGATCATAACACCATTTCACCATCACATTTATCACATCTAGATTATCTAGATCTAATATCTAGATGATCCAAGCTAATATCTAGATGATCCAAGCTAATATCTAGATGATCCAATCTCATATCTAGATGATTAATTCTAATATTTAGATGACGTGATCTAGATAATCTAATCTAAGATGATGCGTGTAGCAGGAGACCTCTGCCTCACGCCACATAAGTGGCTTTTGCTGGGCCCCTCCGCCACAAGACACAGGGAGAATTATCCATTTATTGGAAATGGCGAGATGGTGCAAGCCGAGCAGCTGTAACACTCTGACAGAGGCTCTCCCCTGACTGTGTGGTGATAGCTGGTTTATCCTGGGTGCCATGATGGCTCTGCACCACAGTTGTGCAGCCCCACCCAGACCCAGAGTCCAATCAGTCTGACCAGGCCAGGTGAGGCTGTAGACCAGCTATCAACCACACACACACTGTAATCTAGATGATCTAATCCAGACCTAATATCAGATGATGTCATGTAGAGTAGGTCATCAGGAGGAGGAGCAGGGGGGCAGGGGAGTGCTTCCACACCTGAGATCAGTCAGTCCTGGAGGCAGGGCCAGCTCTCTTTTTCAAATAAACAAAGACCTTCATATATTCATGATCTTGGACTGCGGGGAAATCCCTCTCGGGAGTTTTGGGTCTTCTTTTTGCTCTTCTTCTCTGGGCGACGTCAGGTTTGCGTCACGCTGAGTTTGACATGAAGAAGAAATAATCCTCCCGCTGTGAAAAAGACGGAACAAACAAATGTTTCGTCTCTGTCCCGGCAGCCATTTGTTATTTTGTGATACAGAACTGCTCTGTGTTTCTCCCGCTATACGCTATGTCTACGCAACCATCGCTACTGACTACTAAGGGATAGTCAGTGCTTCTGACTACTGACACTACTGACTACTAGGGGCTAGCTAGTGCTTCTGACTACTGACACTACTGACTACTAGGGGCTAGCTAGTGCTTCTGACTACTGACACTACTGACTACTAGGGGCTAGCTAGTGCTTCTGACTACTGACACTACTGACTACTAGGGGCTAGCTAGCGCTTCTCACTACTGACACTACTGACTACTAGGGGCTAGCTAGTGCTTCTGACTACTGACACTACTGACTACTAGGGGCTAGCTAGCGCTTCTCACTACTGACACTACTGACTACTAGGGGCTAGCTAGTGCTTCTGACTACTGACACTACTGACTACTAGGGGCTAACTAGTGCTTCTGACTACTGACACTACTGACTACTAGGGGCTAGCTAGTGCTTCTGACTACTGACACTACTGACTACTAGGGGCTAGCTAGCGCTTCTCACTACTGACACTACTGACTACTAGGGGCTAGCTAGTGCTTCTGACTACTGACACTACTGACTACTAGGGGCTAACTAGTGCTTCTGACTACTGACACTACTGACAACTAGGGGCTAGCTAGTGCTTCTGACTACTGACACTACTGACTACTAGGGGCTAGCTAGTGCTTCTGACTACTGATATTACTGACTACTAGGGGCTAGCTAGTGCTTCTGACTACTGACACTACTGACTACTAGGGGCTAGCTAGTGCTTCTGACTACTGACACTACTGACTACTATGGGCTAGCTAGTGTTTTTGACTGACGCGACTGAGGGTGAGAGGGTGAAAGGAGGATTAATGGGCAGATGAATTATCCAAACTACCGCCACCTAGTACCCGTTAAACAAGGCATGCTGGGATATGGAGTTCACTACTATGTTGTTTTAGTGGATGCAGATAAGCACCTTAAACACCCTGAAGCGCCTTAACACGGCAGGAAAGATACAATTAATAATCCTCATCTAGAAGGTAATATTCCTTATCTAAAAGGTAATATTACTTATCTAAAAGATAATATTACTTATCTAAAAGATAATATTACTTATCTAAAAGGTAATATTACTTATCTAGAAGATAATATTCCTCATATAAAGGTAATATTCTCATGTAGAAGGTACTATTCCTCATCTAGAAGGTAATAATCCTCAT
>JAOPHQ010004043.1:5000-50000 GCA_030340625.1 Merluccius polli
TCAACGAGAGAAATATCGAACCCTAAAGCCCAGAGTACATGGCCGGGTCGGGAAAGCACATTTTTGGAAAGGGTTTCGTATCCAAAATAGACTTGAGTCAGCCCTGCTACATTGACGCTCTGTGTGCTTTGCTCCATTAAAGCAATGGGATTCAATGTATTTTTTTGGTCACGCAGCAAATATGAAGTAAAAAATGAAATGAAGTAAATGTTTTCGGGGTTACTTTTTTATGTCAGAGTAGTAAATTGCCTGTTATTGAAGTAAAAGGTGAAAATCAATGATGCTGAGTGTCATATAACTGGTATGCGTAAGTATCAATTGCATCGGCGTACGACCTGACCAATCGCAACCTCCGCCCCCGCAGCTCAAGGCCACGCCTCCTTCACCATCGAGTTTGACAGCACCTCCCCGGGGAAGGTGACCATCAAGGACCACGTGTCCAGGTTCACGCCGGACCACCCCCGCTCCCGCTCCAAGAAGAGCGGCGCGGGGAGCGGCGCGGGGGGGGGAGGCGGGCGGGACCTGAGCACGCTGCAGGTGGCCATGATGGCGTCGGAGAGCAAGGTGGCCGATTGGCTGGCGCAGAACGACCCCACCATGGTGCGCAGCGAGTCCACGGAGGAGGACAGCAAGAGCATCAAGAGCGACGTGCCGGTCCACCTCAGCAGACTGAAAGGTAACGAGGATTTCCGAAGTTATATTCTTCTCCTTTTTTGTTCTCTATTCCTTATACTCCCTTGACTCACTGCTTTGTTCCTCTGTTGGAAATGTGACAACGAAAAGTGCAACTTTATTGCGTCTTTCGGTCTTTCTTGACTATTGCCAAGTCTTTACTGTCTTTACAGAGCCAATTTGTATAGCTGCCTAGAGTATATATGGTTTCAGTAGCTGGTAATTGCCCATTCACTGGCTTAGCCAATGCTAATATGCCTATTAGCTGATACATTAGTACATGGTCTGGCATTAATGTTCACTTAAATTAAGAGTTCACTATTCTACTACAAGAGATTGATAAAATGTTCATTGGGGTGCATTGACCGTCCCAATATATAGCAGAATCGGCATTTCATTGGCCAAAAATATCTCTGATTGGACATTGTGAGACGGCGTCCAATCACGTGTATGCTAAAAAACGCTTGCATTCGCCGACCTCGACCCCCTGTAGGTTCCCTCATGGACGGACCTCTTGCTCGGTGTAGAAACGAACCGCTCGGCGGCCGCCGGAAAGGAGCAACGTCTTGTGCGAGAGCACTGTGTGTCGTAAACATATCCCCTTCATCTGATATGCGTACGGTTATTTTCAGAGGGAGAGATATCAGAGGAGAGCGCATGGCTGTAGTATTACGCCTCTGTTCTTCTGCACAAAAAAAACGTTGCCGCCGTCAGAAACGTTACTCCCTTAACACTCCCTTTTTTTAGACTAGCGGTCTGTGTGTGCGTTTGTGTGTGTGTGTGTGTTGTTGGCACGTTTTTTGACACCAGCTGTGATAGCATTACACAAGCCAGAGGATTAGCGGCTAACAGAAAAAGGAAGAGTAAAAACCTAAATCTCCTTCCCTGACAGCCCGCGGCGACAGCAGCTTAGCACAAAGAGCCCAGCAGGCTATTGCTGCCGCGCGCTACCTTCGGCGCTTAGTGTCCCATCACTACCAGAGCTAGTGATGGAGCACACCTACAGTCGGCACATGCGCACACACACACACACGCAAACACGCATGCACGCACGCATACACACTATTTTGCTCACACACACACACACACACACACACACTCATGTCTCTATTCACACACACACACACACACGCATCTCTACTACCCCATGTGGAGCCCTGTCTCACTGTTTCACATCAGACATTGAGTTTGGAGAATTGTGTGGGTGTGGCACATAAAACACACACACACACGCACACACACACACACACACTGTGCATGCTTCTCTCACAGTATGTGTTTTTTGCTGTCTTGTTTTTTCTTTGTTCCCCCCCCCCGTTACCTGCCATCTGTCAACTGCTGACTCCGCTGCTGCAGGAGTTGCAGCGGTGAGGGGAGGCTCTAGGCTAGCGGCGGCTATAGGGCTAGGCTAACGCACTGCAGGTCTGCACTGCAGGTAGGGAGAGAGGAAGTGAGCCGTACGCAGAGCTCCTCCGCACACACGTGCTGCTAGCTCCCATGCTGCAATTGGCTTAATTAAATGGGGAGCAAATTTATGACTGTCAAGACAGGGGGGGGGCGTTTGCATGTGCGTGTGTGTGTGTGTGTATGTGGGGTTGACATACAGGAGATGATGGGAAAGGATGGAGATCTACGAGGCAGGAGTAGAAACGAGGGAAAGCCAATTCATCAGCAGCCGCTAACCGGTCCTCTGGGATGTGTCTCGGGAGCGGCGGACAATGATGCAGTCTCCTTGGTTGAAGGTGGGGTCTCCCCTATCCTGGGCGGCGTAGGGAGAAGCCGCCCGGAGACCGTGAATGTGAGAGGAAGGAGACGGAAAGGACAGAGAGAGGGTTTTAAGATACGATACGTGAATCTGGAGGAGGATCGGGAGGATAAAGGAAAGAGGATGATGGTGGGAGGGGAGGGTGTAGGATGTAGAAGAAAGGCAGAAGTCAAGGCTGTAAGCTTAAGGTTGGTGGAGAGGAGGGGGATACTATGAAGCAGGTCTTGATGGATGCAGTTCCAGCATGTTTGAGAAGAAGAAGAAGTTGATCAAGAAAAATACTGTGAGATGAGAGTATAGTCTGAGTCTGAGTATAGTCAGGGACAAGTGGAGGAGAAGAGGTGTGTCCGCCACATTGCAGTAAAAGCCGAAAAGGCGAAGGGGAGGGGGGGGGGGGGGGGGTCTGTTAGATTGTTGTCATAGCAACAGCGATGCCGGGGCAGAGTTAGAGGCAGACTTAGGAGGGGTGGAGCGGGAAGTGTTGGGGCTTGATATAAATAGGTGTGAAGTTCTGTATGAAAGTGTTCATCCTATAAGTGTCCATTTTTGGCTAAGGTAAGGTGTGTGCTGCTGTGCAGAGGCTGTGCAGAGGCAGAGGCTGTGTGTGTGTGTGCGTGTGTGTGTCTGTGTCTGTGTGTGCGTGTGTGTGTCTGTGTGTGTGTATGGTGCATGCATGCGTTTTCACAATGTGGTTCTGCAAACCGAGACCTTCTGCGCAGTGATAGGGGAGAAGTGCAGCGAATGTGAGCAGAAGAGGACTGGGAAACACACACTGGGTGTGTCAGAGGGGAACTCGCTAGAGAGAGAGAGAGAGAGAGAGAGAGAGAGAGAGACAGACAGAGAGAGAGAGAGAGAGAGAGAGAGAGAGAGAGAGAGAGAGAGGGATAGATAGGGATAGGGAGGGAGGGAGGGAGGGAGGGATAGGGACAGAGAGAGAGAGAGAGACAGGGAAAGAGAGAGAGAGGGAGGGAGGGAGGGAGAGAGAGCGGTAGAGTTGACACATGGTGTGAGCAGCAGCGAGACAAACAGAAGCGAGCAATCCTAAGATCTGCAAGCATTCCCCACAGACAAGCTTTCAGGTGAGTCTTTTCTCTCGTTGCTATGGGAACCAGTGTTTAGGATCGGTCTAGGGTGCTGTGTCCGTTGTAATGTAACGTGTCAGAATATGATGGGATATAGCCTGGGCAGGGATATAGCCTGGGCAGGGATATAGCCTGTGCCTTGTTTTATTCTCAGGGAGGTGATATGGATTCAATCCAAGCCTAGGAAAGGTGTTCGCCTGTGTATCGAGCGGAGACTGCGCTAGAGCCGGCGGCACCATTCGTATCTTTGATTGCTGTTTAACTGTCATCATTTGAACGCGGCCCCACGCAGCAGACAGAGCAATGCCATCATCTTCATCAGACATAATAAGGATTACAGTTATCTTTGTGTTGTCATGTATGACAACGTAGAGTCTAGATGAGTATTTTTGTGTTAATATATTATATGTTATATCTGTTTATAAATGGGATACGCTTATTTTATTGTGAAGCTGTGTGCCTTTCTCTATGCATGGGTTTCCATATTTGCTATTAAATGCAATAGATTTTGTATTTTTTGCTGTGTGTGTGTGTGTATGTGTGTGTGTGTTTATCTGTTTGGGTTTGAGAATAATATGCATATACCGGTATGTGTCCATGTGTGCTTTTGTGTCTGTGCATGAAACGCATGTTTGCATTTGTTTTTGTTGTGTGTGTGTGTGTGTGCGTGCGCGTGCGCGTGCGTGTGCGTGTGTCGCTAGCAGATGCCAGGGCTTGCAGCCTTGCTGTGCGTCATCATAGTGCTGGGGGGGCAGAGGCACTGGTCCCTCACAAGCACCTCTGTTCTCCTCTGGACCGCAAACAGAGCCTTTGTCCGCACAACACGACAGCATGGGAGAGCTGCCTCGTTCTGCCTGCACGTCTGACCCATCTTCACCGGCCTCTCTGGCTCTCGGTTGTTGTTGTTGTTGTTGTTGTTAATAGAGAGAGAGGCGAAATTAGTGGAATGATGCCAGGAGATCAGGCTGCGTGATCAATGATCAATTATCCAGATGTCAAACTGATACAATCCCCAGAATGGCATTGTAAGAGTACATGTTCTTTGGGAGAGGAAACCATTTTAGTCAAATCAGCATTCGTATTGCAAATACAATGTCAGACTGTGACTGTGCGGCTGTGTCACTTCTACCACCTCGCTATGTTTGCGTTCACCCTCGAACGCCGTCGGACGAGGCGATCCCACGATCCATCAACCACCGGCGCTACTTCCTCCGTAAAGAAACGCCTTCAACGTGAATAAATGATGGGGAGGTAAAACGAACGCAGACAAAGCAACGAAAACCTAAATCTAAATAAAAACGCACACACAGCTTAACGTGAGAAATCTGGACGGGAGAATTGATCGTACGAAACCCTAACTCTATTGACCTTATTAAACCCTAACTCTGTTGACCGTATTAAACCCTAACTCTGCTACCTATAATAAACCTTGATTGAGCAGCTTTCCCAGAACCTGTAAGATAAGTTTGCATCAACCTCGCACGAGAGACAAGGATAGCGTTTACTTGGCGACGCTTTCGCAGGTCAGCTGGTCATGCGCTCTGGAGACTTTGGACTGGACTGGGACTATGCTGTGGTGTGTGAGGTGGGATAAACCACTTACCGGGCCCAGAGTAGACCCCGGACCAAAGTGTGTCATCCAAAGCGGCGCAGCCTGGCACGGCTACACCTGTGTCTTCTCATATGACATCATTATATCATTGATACCATTTCATTATTCATTTCACTTCTATTGAATCATAAAGGCATACATTGTGTTTCTCCCACATTCCCCCCCCCATTGGCGTGGTGATAGGTTAGGTTTAGCCCAGCCCCACCAATCACAGCCTCTCATGGTTCACAACACCCACCCCCCCTTGCAAGACCCTGTGCTCCTCCTCTTACCCTACATCTCACCTCCCCCTAACACACTACTACCCTGTCTTCCAACACACACACACACACACACATGGAAACCGGGATAACCCTCCACCCCCAACCCCCCATCCCTAACCTACTTCTTCCTTCACTCCCCCCCCCCCCCCCCTTACCCCCATCCCCCTCTGTGACGACCCCTTAGCCTCCACATAGGACAGACACTGGGTTTCAAGAAATTAACAAACAAAGGACGTATTGGAGTAACGAACAAAATAAGTAGCATAAGGTCGGTCAGCGAAGCCACATAGGAAGCACACATGGGAGCGTAACGCCCCCCTCCCCCCCCTCCCCCTCTCTCTCTTGGCATCCCTCCCCTCTGGGCTGGTAGCGCGGTGGGTGGCGCGTCTCTCTAGATGAGCGGCGTGGCACACTGTCTCGGCCCGGCGGTCACACCCGCACTGTGCAGGACTTATTAAGGCTGCGGCGCGGTGGGGATGCAGCAGCAGCAGGCGTAGCGTGACCATGGTTGGTAAGTCTGGCTTGGGCGGCGGTACATGCATCTCAGTGGGGGGGGGGGGGGGGCGGTGTTTGTGGTTTTTGTTAGGAGTCTGGAGAGATTAGATTGAGGTGGACAGTTAAGTTTAGAGGCTGCTGCAGGTGCGTGCTGCTTGTCTTGTCCTGTGCATCGCTGGTGTGTTTTTTCGTGTTTTCTTGGAGGTTTCTTCTTCTTTTTTTGGAGGTTTTCTGAGAAGGGTTGCTCGCGTTGCTATCACTCCTCGTCCCTTTAACCGAACCCTGCGAAGAACCGGTTCATCTTTCTTCGAACCGCTCCTCTCCCTTAAGACCTCGGCAGAGAGTCACAGCGAACGTGACAGTCAAGCAAAAACCATATCAAGCAAAGTCGGATTCTGGAAATGTCCTTATAGCCTAATGACATGAAAACAAATCTGGCGTAATGCATTGGAGTACATAGAATATGTCTCAGCAGCCTACAGGAAGGATTGTGTTCTGGATTTTTGTTTTCGATGTCACTGATATTTTATGATGTTTCATCATTATTGTGAATTTCCTTCAACTAGTTCTAGGTCTCTCTAACTCTCTCTCTCCCTCTCCCTCTCCCTCTCTCTCTCTCTCTCTCTCTCTCTCTCTATGTCTCTCTCTATGTCTCTCTCTTCGTCCTAACAGGCAGCAAGCATGAGGACGGCACCCAGAGCGACTCGGAGAACGGCGTGGGCCTTCGCTTCGCCAACCGCCGCCACGCCCTCGAGGAGCGGCTGAGGGCAGCGAATGTCAAGGCGGGAGGGGGAGTACCCGGAAGTGGCGGAGGAGGAGGAGGCTCAGTGGGGAGCAGCGTCGCGGGCAGCGGCGCTCGAACGCCCGGCGGACGCACCTCCTTCATGATCGAGTTCTACGACGAGGAGAACCCTCGCAAGCGCCGCTCGTACTCGTTTTCCCAGAGTGCACCGCTGCTGCCGGGAGGGGTCGGCGGGGAAGGCCTGTTCCCCCAGCCGCCGTCTCACCCCAAGGTGTTCAGCATCTCCACCTCTGCCACCATTAACAGCTCCACAGACTCGGGTAAGACGGGGGGATCATGACTCAAACACACAAATATGTATTCGTCTTATTGTGGTGTTAAAGTCTTTACATACAGTAAAGGGAATACATGTAACTTCTTAGGGCGTGTTCACACCTAGCGTTTTTTTTTCTTTCTGCCAGCGCTCTTTTTTACATTATATTCCTATGTAGCAGAGCGTTTTTGGAAAAAGTCCCCTGACGTTTTTTTAAACGCCTCTCTCTGCGTTTTTTTCTCCCGCACCGAGCGTAGAAAAAAAGTTGAAAAAAGTTCAACTTTCAGGAAAAAAGCGCCCGACGTCAGGCGTTTTTTTTAACAACCAATCATTCTGTTTCGCTTGTGATTGGTTGTTAAAAAAACGCCTGACGTCGGGCGCTTTTTTCCTGAGAGTTGAACTTTTTTGAACTTTCTTTTACGCTTTCATTGCTAGGCGATAGAAAAAATGCTCTCGGCGCTTTCAGGACAAAAAACGCTGCCAGCTTTTTTTTTTATTGAAAACGGTCGGCTCAACTTTTCAAGTAAGATAAACGCAGGTGTCGCTCATAACACTAGTAACGCGCAAGTGTCAAGTAGTGAATGTGTTGTCATTGCAGGTAAGGGCCCCGCGCCCATACCGGCGACGGTGACCGCAGGCGCCCCCACGGCCGCCCGCGTGCTGCTCAAGCAGCGCTCCGAGGACCCCAGCGTCGGCCGCAGCTCGGTCAGCACGGGGCTGCAGACGGGCAGCCCCACCACGCCCAGCGAGAACGCCTCGGCCCTGGGGAGGGAGGCGGGGACGGCGGGCGCCGAGCCCGAGGACGACCAGAGCGACAAGGGCACCTACACCATCGAGCTGGAGAACCGAAACCCGGAGGAGGAGGAGGCCCGGCGCATGATAGACAAGGTAGCTGGCCAATGGGGGGGAGCGTAGCTATGGTGTCTCGGTTTCTGCTGTATAGTAGTAGTTAATTGTAGGTGGAGTTTAGCTATACAGGGGAAAATGTCTCAGAGAGAGAACGTATGTAAATCATTTCCTGATCTCCTATAATTGGGGTTGTTACATTTCTCACCTCGCCGATGTGAGAGCCGGTGTGTGTGTGGTGAGCGTTCTGGCGCCTACCGGCTGCCGTGCGTCACCCAGGTGGGTGCCGCACACTGGTGGTGGATGAGGTGTGATATCCCCCCCCCACACACACGCACACACACACACACACACACAAACGCACACACACTCACTATGTAAAGCGCACTGGGTGTCTTGAAAAGCGCTATATAAATGCCAATCGATTATTATTATTCATTTTGGTCTGGATTTTTGTTACATATCATTGATTTAAAATAATAATATAAATATAATCTGGCATCCGTGGGAACCCATTGGAAGATATGTGCAAATGTGTACACATTAAAAGCCGGTTACATCCCACGCATAGACAGTCCATCTATATCCGTCCGTCGCATACAACTCTGAATTCTGTTTGCTTAGGCAGAAAGCCAACAAACAAGCTTACAGGCTAGCAGCGGGCGCAAGGTTAACACGCTCCGCCTCAGCAACCTGCTTGCGCTGCACTTCCACAACCGCACCGCATGCCTTCGGGAGCCCATTGTGTTGTGGGCCACTAAGAACCAAGAACCACCACCCCGCCCCCCCCCCCCACACACACACACACACAACCCCCCCCTCCCCCTCCACCTCGGCCTCTCCGACGGCCGACCACCACCTTCCCTCCTACCCTCCGGTTGGCGAAAGCACTAGCGACTAATGCTCTGGTAAAGACCCCGGAGAGACCAGCTCCATCAAGCGCCGTTACCTCTTCCATCAAACAAGTCTCAGGGGGGGTGGAGACTGTGGGAGAGAAAAGAAAGAAAAAAAGAAAGCCAACCTTTTATTCCTAATGCGTCCACTCTAGTGCAGGCGTGCCACAGACACACAACTTGTGGGGGGGGGGACACACAACGCCTGTGTAGAGATGCAGAGACGCAGGTGGACTAGGGATTCACACACCTCGTTTTAGTGTAGGAAAAGGAAAACCGATATTCCGGTTTAGGGTGAACACACACAGGGGTTCATTATCTGTATTTCCCTAATTGCTGCTTTCTAAATTGCGAAAAAGCTGGGAGTCCGCGAAGCTGGAATTCATGGTGGCCAGTAAAAAGTACTTATAAAGAGAAGCGCTTCCTTTCCTAGAAGGACCCGACGAGGCCTGTGCATCCATTAACGTTATTATATACTTTCAAACGAATAGTTGAGTTAAAGCTGTCCCCTTGAAAATGTAATGACGACGTAATTGCTGTGTGAGTTTTTACCCCGGCGTTAGTCTCAGTAAAATACACTTCAGGCAGGGAGTGTTGTTATGCTAATCCCAGTGATCAAGTGACACCCTAATTGGCACTCTGCTCACATTCGTTCCCACTTCCTTCTCTTGGCTTGCTTTTGTACTTGTTCGGTTTGTACTAGCGTGTGTGTGTGTGTGTGTGTGTGTGTGTGTGTAAGTACACACTATGCATGCACACGTATAGACACGTGTGGATGTGTGTATGTGTGTGTGTGTGTGTGTGCGTGTGTGTGTAAATGTAAGTGTAACTATGCATGCACATGTATAGACTGTGTATGTGTGTGTGTGGGTGTGGGTGTGTGCATGTGTGTGTGTGTGTGCATGCATTATGTGCACAGTACTACACACATGCTTTTGGGCCATTCTGTTGCCATGACGCTTCATTATGAAGAGCAAGCTCTTTGACTACACAGCATCTCCTGTGGACATGGGTTCTCTTCCCTTTGTGCGAGGCTTGTGAATAACATGAGACGATAATCGGAGACGAGTGCTAGGTTAGATAACAGCGTGCTACATATGCTAATAAGGCCATGAGAGATATATAAAGTATATACACTATTAAAAATGGACAAATGGCGGTTAAAACCCTAGTTAGACCATATCAAATAAGATATAACCAAATGGGAAGAATTCAAAGCAGTCTTTAAGTGCGATAATAACTTAAATAAATGACTGTGTATTTGTCTGTTGACCAACATAGGTGTTTGGTGTGGACCAGAATCAGAACCCGGACTTGTCTATATCTTCAGACCTGAAGGGAGGAGGTGGCAAGTTGGAAATTGGCGACCCAGGGAAGGAGGTAAAATACTGCCAGTGCCCGCACCTCAGCACTCACCGTTAGGGAGCTGGAAATGTCAGGATTTCAAATTAAAAGTCCTGCCCAGGTGTTTTGTGTGAGCCATCTGGATGTACTTATTGGAAGTACAGCGCCGATGTACCGCCAATGAGTAAAAATCAGCTCGCTTAAGTGCATGGGTGAGGCACAAAAACACTTTCACGTTCCAAAACCTGATACTTTCCGCGACTTGCTCACCAAACACAAACATGGAGAGGTCTGTGCTACTTTCTCTGTCCATTAGAATATGAAACGGTGTGTGTGTGTGTGTGTGTGTGTGTGTGGCTGGGGGGGGTGTCACGGTTGAGTCAGTTAATGTGAGTCAGTCACAGTCACTCCCAGTGCCTTGATCACTCCTTGCCTCTTTAGAGGAGTGAGCCTCCCAGAGAATGACCTAGATCACACAGAGATGCAGCGGGGGAGAGGGGAGGGCGGGTGAGACATGCTACCCTCTTGAGAGCGTAGCATGTCTCACGTAGCACACTCAGCTGCATGTGTGTGTGTGTGTGTGTGTGTGACACAGGCCAGGGAGAGGGCGGAGACTGTGTGTGTGTGTGTGTGTCTGTCCACTGAAATTAGCAGAATCGGTTGAACTCGTATATGGGTCAAGGAAAAGTGTGTGACGTTACTTCAGTCTCGCTGTTCTGTCCAGATGAATCGTTGAGTTGTTGCTTGTGTTTGATTAGATCACCATCGCTGTTTAAGATTGTCATGAGGAGATATTTAAATGTCAAGTTGAATAAGAGACGCACGTTTGATTTGCATTCAGTAACCGAAGGAATGTTAACTCTGAGATTCACTTTGAGATTGACACGCGGCTCAACGCACGTTTTCGTCAGCGTCCTTGTTGTGTTACGTCACACCGCAATAACCGTTTCTTCCTCCCCCAATCCCTCTTCCTCTTCCCGCCCCTCAGGCGCTCATCGGTGACTCGAGCTGGGTGTCCCAGTGGGCCAGCGTGGCCGCCAATCAAACCAGGACGGACCCAGAGGGATCGGGAGCCGAGACGCCCGCCTTCCTACACAAAGAGAGAGGTGTGCAGACGCCGAACCTTGAGGTTTCAGGTTTAGGTTTAGGAATCGTTCATCAAGTCGTGCAATTCAGTGACAACCAGCGGTGTCATTGAACAGAAAGGCAAGCTTTGAGAGATAATAATAGGTGATTAAGTGCAGTACATTCATAAAGCACCAAATTAATATTAGATTAGAAGTGAGCAATTATTAGTATCTCCTCACGTAAGGCCCTTAAATGAGCTAGGGAAACCCAAATAGTGGCAGAAAGTCGAATGTTTGCGAGTGCAGGCATACGCCAAATCTTCCTTTTATTATCGGAGTATAGTCATAAGAATAATATGAAACAAGGAGTTTAAAATCAGTCAAAGCCAGTTAAAAAAAAGCCATAAACGGCAAAGGTGCCCGGGAATCTCAATGAAACGTGTTCGTATCTTGCAGAAGCCTGCAGTAAACGCAGGACCCTCCCCCTGCTCCCGTTGGACGAGGCGCGGGCTAAATCCGGCGCAAAAGCCTCGGGGCTGAGGTCGGAGATCGGCGAGAAGCAGGACACCGAGCTCCAGGAGAAGGAGAGCCACATGGAGCACAAAGGAGACGGCCAGTCCAACACGCCCATGGAGGAAGGCGAGGCGGCGGCCAAACGGAAACCGAGCTCCGCCACCTCCTCCCCGTCCAAGCCGCCGCCCAGGACCAGCCCCGGGAGCGCGGAGCGGAGGAAGCGCTCTGAGGAGAGGAAGGGAGGAGGAGGCGGAGGAGGAGGAGGCGCAGAGGGCGGGGAGATGAAGTCGGGGAAGCCTCTGGTGAGGCAGGGGAGCTTCACCATCGAGAAGCCCAGCGCCAACGTGCCCACCGAGCTCATCCCGCGCATCAACAGAGGCGGGGCCAACCGGGCGGCGGCGGGCCGGGAGCGCAGCGACTCCGCCGGCAGCATGGACACGGCCACGCTGCTGAAGGACACGGAGGCGGTAATGGCGTTCCTGGAGGCCAAGCTGAGGGACGAGAGCAAGCTCGACCCGAAGGGCGCCAAAACGGGCGACCCGTCCAAGGCCAAGGCCTCCGCCTTGCACGCCTCCCGGACGGGCTCCATCTCGCCGGAGTCGGACGTGGACACGGCCAGCACGGCCAGCCAGGCGGCCGGCGAGGCCGAGAGAAGGGCGCTGGCCGGCGTCCAGAAGCAGCGGCGGTCCCTGAGCAGCATGCACCGCGAGAAGAGCAACATGAGCGCCTCGTCCAAGACGGGCGCCATCAGCGCCAGCGCCCGCGAGCGGCTGGAGCGGAAGACCAAGAGCAGGACGTCGGAGGCCGCGGGCCGCGGGGACACGCGCCGGCCGGCGCCCCCGCCCGCGTCCTCCAGGGGGCGCCAGCCCTCCCTGGATCTCACCGACGACGACCAGACCTCCTTCCCCATCTCCGACATCCTGTCCTCGGACCAGGAGAGCTACTCGGCGCCCGGCTTCAGCTACCACCGCCGCCGCGGCTCCCACCTCTCCGCCGACGACCTCCTCCACACCAAGATGGACGCGGGCATGTCGGCCAAGAGCTTGGCGAGCGGCCTGACCAAATCGGGCCGCACGCTGCAGGCGGCCACCGCCTCGTCCCTGGGGAAGCAGGCGGCGCTGCCGCAGCCGCGGCCCACCAGGGCCTCGCTGCTGCGGCGCGCCCGCCTGGGAGACACCTCCGACACGGACCTGGCCGACGCCGACCGGGTCTCGGTGGCGTCGGAGGTGTCCACCACCAGCTCCACCTCCAAGCCCCCCTCGGGTCGGAAGGGCCCGTCCCGGCTGGACATGCTGGCCCAGCCCCGGAGGAACCGCCTGGGCTCCATCTCGGCCCGCAGCGACTCGGAGTGCACCGCGGCGCGGGGCTCCTCCTCCTCCTCCACGCGCCTGTCGGCCGAGACGGCGCTGCGCCTCGGCCTGCGCTCCTCCACGCCCACGGAGAGCCGGCTCACGCCCCGGATGAGGGCCAACAGCGTCTCCAAGCTGACCGAAACCAAGAGCAAGACGACGGCCACGTCGGGATACTGCTCCCCTACAGGTACGACGCGGTACTGCACCGGGTTTACTCATGGTAAACTGTGGCGACGCCAAACCACAAACACTTAGACCCTTTTCACAGAGTTGTCATCATGTTGTCAGTTGTTGCTCATAACATTAATTACGGGTCTGCTCCTATTATGTACACCTGTGTTTGTCCAACGATGACATCTTGGTGAAAAGGGTCTATTAGCTCATTTGTTTGTGGCCATGAGAACAACAACAATACGTTTTTCACCATATAGAAATACACAGTGTGGTTACTCGGCTACTGCTAGTGGATTATGGTTGATGTGTTCAGAAGAAACAGTTTCGGTCATTTGTCTTGACATTTCTCCATTGTGTTGTGACAACATTGTGCGTTGGTTTTCATCATCTAGACAGCCCTCAGCCTGAACCTGAGGGCGGTGCTACTGAGGAGGCACAGATGGGTACTGTACCAACCTGTCAAAGCCTTTCAATAGGAGTGGGTGTGGGTGTGGGTGTGGGTGTGTGTGTGTGTGTGTGTGTGTATCAGGCCTGGGTCACAACAATAGTATTGTAATATCAATTTTAAACAGGAAAAACACTATGGAAATATTTTCATACCAAAATATGAAAATATGATCCACCAGAACACAACAAGATTAATGTACATGTTAAAGTATAATGCACTCAAGTAGACAAAACTGAACAGTACTTTACTGTTGTTTGTGATTTCGACTGTTAAAATAGATATTGCACGTTACGCCGTTGACCTTTTGAAAGGTCAACGGCAGCGTGGTGACCGAGCCCTGTTGCCTTTTGCTGTGTTTTTTTCATCCATCCATATAATCCAATAATGATGACACAACTGCTCTTACCCCCCCCCCCCCCCCCACACACACACACACATTTCTATATTTATTCCATATGAAGAAATAAATATAATAAATAATAAATATAATAGCAAAACGTTTGGGTGACGCTGCTTTGCCTTCTGCTTTGATATCTTTTTACAAAACTGAACTATTTCTACCATCGCTTATTTTAAAACCGCACACACCAACGTTAACGATACATCGGCAGAGAAGAGCAGGTATTGTGTCATCATGGTGGGGGCTGACATTAATCCGATCGTGTTTAGAAAAGGCTGAACATTTCTTGGTTTTCTGTCTTGTTGGACTTGAATGGCTGGGAATCTGCTTTTAGGTGGTGGGTTTATTAACTAGCTTTTGTTAAGTGTGCCCTCATAATTGCTGCTGCTACTCCTTTGGTTTGAGTACAAATTGTCTAATAACAACTACATTTTTTTGTTTTCAAATGTTTAGCTTTTTTGTTTCATACCATATGCCTCTTTTTTTTGTTTCTAGAGGTAGATTGCTTTCATCAAATTGAGACAGGCATATAGCTGTGTTCTGTTGGCCTCTAACATTTTTGGCTTGTAGCGAAAGCAATCATGCATCAAAGAAAAATAGTATTATATTGTTATAATGGAGGGTGTGTGGTGAATGTGTTCTGAGTATCAGATTTAGGCCAGGAGATTGAAATTGAATCTTGTAAATTACTTAATATTACAAATTATTTGAATTACTGTAAATCTTTTTTTTTAGCTTACTTATATATATATATATATATATATATATATATTATATATATATATTATATATATATATACAGTCCGGTACCGCTAGCCTCGCTAACAAGCACACACAGACAGCTGTCATTGATTGGATGGCGTGCGAGTGATGCTGGAAGGACATCCTGTAGTAGTGTATTAACTGATGGCTCGGTCCCCCCCCCCCCCCCTCCATATAGTCTCCAGCAGCAGCAGGTGGAGACGCCTGCCCCCAGAGTACGGCTCCACCTCGGAGGAGGAGTTTGGCTCCAACCGCAACTCCAACCCCAAGCACGGCGGGCGGTCCCACCTGCGGCCCCACCACCCCGTCTTGCACCGGGGCTCTGCCGCCTCCAGGCTGGCCTCGGCCGGATCCACTACCGCCACCGCCACCACCACCACCGGCGGCGGGGGGGCGGGCCCTGGTGGCCTGGTGTCCAGTCCCGGAGGGGTGGTGATGAAGCACCGCATGAGGGAGCAAGATGAGTACATCAGGGACTGGACGGCCCACAGTGAGGAAATCGCCAGGTACGCGACTGACCTTACATGTGTCATTTATTGACTAATTGATTCAAAATGATTTTTATTATTATTATTAATATTATTATTGTTATTGTTGTTATTATTATTATTATTATTATTATTATTATTATTATTATTATTATTAATTATTTGGGTTCCAGATCAGAATTTGGGTTTGGTTTGGACTAGTCATAAATGTGTTTATTAATACAATTAAGATATTTGATTACTCAATTTAAGATTGCTAAGACTAAAGCTTTCACCTGCCTCCAACAATTCTATTAATGTAGTTTACACAAAATGTAATCTTTTTCATTTTTAAAGCAATAAATATAGCAGAATATGTCTAAAAATAAGCTTTCGGGCATTATAGTATGTGTTTGTTGTTATCTTTGATGTGTTTGTGTGAACATGTATGTAGATTCATAAATGCATGTCCATGTATCTGTCCTGATAAGATCCCTGTGTGTGCCGGTTAACAGGTTATTCCCCTGTGTGCGCAGGATCAGCCAGGATCTGGCCAAAGACTTGGCGATCCTGGCGCAGGAGATCCACGACGTGGCCGGCGAGATCGACTCGGTCAGCTCGTCCGGCACGGCGCCCAGCACGACCGCCAGCACCGCCGCCACCACCCCCGGCTCGGCCATCGACACGCGGGAAGAGGTAGGCCCCGCACGGCCCGCGCAGCCTGTCATAGAGAAGAGCATGAGAAAGGTGCACAGACTTCTTTTTTTTCTTCTCCTACTCGTACTTCCTTTGTCATTCCCGCCCCGCCGCCGGCGTCGCTTTGTGTCATTCCCCCTCATCGCCGCCCCACCCGACGCTGCAGCGGCTCTGAGGAGACGGCTAGCTAACTTGGCCTCTGTGTGACCGCTGTCTTGAGCTTTTTATTCACTTCTCTATTGTCCCTTTCTTTTTTTTAAATTCTTTCCTGATTGCTTTTCGGTTGGGGTGGGGGTGGGGGGTTGGCCATGAAAGAGTGAAGTATGAATCTGAAATATAATAATAATATATATATATAGTAATATCATTCAGACTGAATGATATCAGCTAGGAGGCTTTTTCAAAGTTTAAGGGCTTGCTTTTAAACTTTGCCATCCTACCACGCGCGTAACATTCCCAGCATCGCTCTCGCTAACAACCTCAACAATATCTTTTGAGTTAATTTCTTCCCATCGTGAACGTTTCTAGAGTTTTAATCGCTCGCTCCTCCTCCTCCTCTTGTCCTCACCTTGTCCACAGCTGGTGGACCGGGTGTTCGACGAGAGCCTCAACTTCAGGAAGATCCCTCCCGTGATAACGACCAATAAGGCGCCGGAGATCAACGGCAAGCCGGTGGAGCTCCGCCCCCGCGCGCCCGACACCCTGGAGCCCAGAGCTCTGCGGAGACGCACCTGGAACAGGGAGGAGGTGAGAGAGAGAGAGAGAGAGAGAGAGAGGGGGAGAGGGGGAGGGAGGACAATGTATTGGACAGTACTGAAACAAGGAGAGATTCACATGGTTAATCTCTGGTCGTCTCTGGTCTCTTTTTTCTTGTTTTTTTTTTTTTTTTCTGTATTTTGTGTCTCTGTGTGTGTTTGGTTGCCTTATTTCTGCCCGTCTGTAAAAAAAAGGAGTACAACAAAGAATGTGATCCATTTTGTATTTGCCAGCAAGAACAGTACTTCAATAAAGTAATTAAAAAATATATATATGACGACACTCCACAATAAGTCACATTCACAATGTAGAGAGCCAAGTTGACAAGACCGAGAGCCAAGTTGTTTTTTGAAAAGGGAAATATCTTGCCATGGGGCTCCGGTGTGATTTCGCTGGCTGCTGTCTTGTGTCTCTGCAGGCCGTGCTGGACAGTCTCCTCCTCACGTCTGTCACCCAGCTCTCCTCCAAGATCAGGCACTCTGTGGACAAGACCGCCGGCAAAATCAGGTAGATATCCTCTACACAAGACCACGTCCCCTTCCAGCATTTGTAAAAGGTTTGTTTTGTTCTGAATTATTATGCGGGCCGCGTCGTTCTTATTTTTGACCACTAGGCGAAGGGCAGAAGTGGTCATTGCCGTATAATACAAAAAATATTTGTTTGTATGTTGTAAAAACCGAAGCCATTTTGACACGTTGTTGTTGTCTCTCTGTTCATTTCCCACCAGAATATTATTCAAGGATAAGGAGAGGAATTGGGAGGAGATTGAGGCCAAACTGAAGTCTGAGAGTGATATCCCACACCTGAAAACCGCCAATAAGGTACAAGAAGCTGTATATGTAATAGCGTGGCTGACGTGAGGGTCGTTATTCATGAGGGGGGAAACGGTTCAAAGCAGCGAAGTGATTGTTCGTCTTCTCTCGTCTTTCTGTGTGCAGGAGTTCTCTGCTATTCTGCTGGAGCTGAAACGTGTGGAGAAACAGCTTCAAGGTACACTAAGATACACACACATACACACACACACCATATCTAAACACACACACATACAGATCCAAACGTACCTCAGTTATACATGCCTCACTTTGACGGTCTCTCTCTCTCTTACCTCATTTATACATGTCTTACTTTGACGGTCTCTCTCTCTCTTACCTCATTTATACATGCCTTACTTTGACGGTCTCTCTCTCTCTCTCTCTCTCTCTCTCTCTCTCTCTCTCTCTCACCTCATTCATACATGCCTTACTTTGACGGTCTCTCTCTCTCTCTTACCTCATTTATACATGTCTTACTTTGACGGTCTCTCTCTCTCTCTCTTACCTCATTCATACATGCCTTACTTTGACGGCCTCTCTCTCTCTCTCTCTCTCTCTCTGTCTCTCTCTCTCTCTCTCTCCTCCTGTGCAGTGATTGACGTGATTGTCGACCCGGATGGCAGCCTGGACGCCTTGGCCAGCATGGGGCTCACCAGCCCCGCCACGACCCCCACCTCCAAACCCCTGACCTCCAAACCCGCGGCGCCGTCCGGCAGCACCGCCGGCGCCGGGCCCCACCCTCCCATCCAGGGCTCCCTCCCCGAGATCATGACGGGGCCCGCCGGCGTCGCGCCGTCCGCCACATCCGCCGCCGCCGCCGCCAAGGGCCTGCAGCAGGCCGGGTCCGGGGGGGGCCCAGCCCGAACCGGCCAGGGGGGGGGGGGCTGGGCGCGGTGGGCGCCATGGGAGCGGGGATAGGGGGGCCGCTGTTCGGACGCATCCGGCCGAGCGGAGAGGAGGCCATAGCTCAGAAGTGAGCGGCGGCGGCGGCGGCGGCAGCGTTCGATCGTCCGCCGATCAAACGAAATGACGCGGAGCCGTTCGTCACGTTTCGAGAGTAGACTGAGAAAAAAAATGGTGCAAAAAAAAAAAGTCAGGTGACATTAAGTAGAAATAACGGACATTTACGTAGAGTGAGCTCGGACCTCGGACCCCAACCGAATGGTTAAGACTACGGTGGCTCAACAGGCCCAAAGCTCGACGGATCATACCAGCCGAATGCAGAATCGTCTCGCGGACGAAACCGACACACATCTGTACATGAGTTCACCCGCAACCCCTTCATCATTATGTGCTTACTGGCCAACTGAATGCCTGATCATATGGCACAAGACAACCCTCTGTGTGTGTGTGTGTGTGTGTGGACAAACTCCTCCCACGTTTCTCTCCCCTACTCCCATTTTTGTTTTTCACGTGTCTGGACCGGACGTACGCAACTTGCCTTAAAGCACACCCTAAAAATGACCTCAGTCGACCCCCCATGCATCACGCGGCTCCCGTATCGTATATCACCGCCGCATGGCGACATCATCATAGACTCACTCGCAATAGGAGATGCGATACTATGCGTCGTTCAAAACGTTAGTATTCAGTATGTTTTGTGTTTTATCGGCGGTCTGCAGTTTGAAAAAAAAAAAAATAATCATGTATATTCTTCTCGCTGCCTCAACAAGTGCCCAATGAGATGCCAAGCCAAACATGTTCAAAACCAGACATGCTATGCTCTGAACACGCTCTGGTTACCGTGGTTACTGGAGCCGTACGGATGTCATTTATATATATGGTTCTTCATCTATGGTTCTTCATCTATGGTTCTTCACCTATGGTCCAGCCGCAAATTTCAATTTCAACACATGCATCTAATTCCTGTCGCTACTGGCGAATCCTCTCCGTCCGTCTCCCGAAGAACAGACTTTGCCGAAGCGGATGGCGTCGTCGTTCCTCCGACCCCATCCCCCCCGCTCTCGTCTTCCCTTCCTTCCTCTCCCGCTTTGTGAAAGGAGCTTCGAAAAGGAAGAAATGACTAGTAGCATGTACAGAACCGAATGCAAAATGTCCCTCTCTGGAAAGTCGGTGTCGTTTTTTTTTATTTGTACGGATTTGTAAGAAGGAAAAAAAAAGGCCTTTAGGAAACTCGTGATCGGTTTAATTTGTTCGTACGTGTTCACCTACCAAAGCTAACAAGCAGTAGCATACAAACATTTGTGAATTATGTTTTTTTTCTATTTCTATTCCCTCCATGTGGTGCACTTGTATGTGTGCATAAAGCGCAAGAATTTGTAGTTAAAAAAATGGCACTTTCTGTGAATTATTTGTCTTCTGATGTACAAATATTCAGCGAGAAAGACTTAAGACTTTATAGGTGGGTTATTCTGAACGACATGCCAAAGTATTACTGGCAGACATCTTTGTCAAGCAGGACTTTGATAAACAGCGCCCCCCTTAGTCTCGAGCTACGGTACATCCCAGAAGTGTCCCGTCATTTGCAAATTGGATCTTCGTTCTACTTTGTACTGTTTTTTACTTTGAAAGGGCCGGTTGGGAATGCAACGTTTCAACAACAGAATATCTTCTCATTTTTAAATACCGTACACAACATTCGCTTTTTAATACACTAACCGACAACGAATCTGAATTCAGCAATATCTTCAAAAGGTTTTTTTTAAACGGTATTTAACTACCTATCTGAGCGTCGCGATACTCCAGTACTGAGCCACAGAAAAACTGCTGGAATTTTGTCCGGCTTTAGGAGCGAACATTTCTAAATACACACTCGCGCGGGGCGGCGCTCATCAAGGCCCTCGTTTCGATTTGCCTTCGACAGAACGTCACTTAAGATGAAGTATGTAGCTTATCTTTTCCTTGGAATGCCAATTTTTAACAGTGCATAAAGTTGCGTAGTTGGCCTCACGCCGAGAGGGAAAGCTCCGGTGTGAGTCCGACTGCAGAGATATGCACAGAGGCGGTGTAGAAACGCGGCTGCTTTACTTTACTTTTTTTGGGGGGGGAACTACAACGCATTTTCTAAGCCTGTATTTATCTTCTAGTCTGTGTTCTAGGTTAAGCTGACTTAACAGGTGTATTAGTACTTAGATAACTTGCCAATAGTGGATTTAGGTACCAGAATACATAGTGCTCCTTTGTTCCTCGCTATACTGTACTGTTACTGTACAATGTTTTAAAAGCCTCCAAGTGCCAGAGTTAACAATTCAACGGCGTTGGTTAAAAAGTGAGGAAAGAATGTTCTTGTCTAATAGGTCATTTCTGTTGTTTTGCACTTTTTCTGTACATTATTTTTTTGTGGTGGTTCATGTTGTTGGAGCGGGAGGAAGCGGTGGTGGCGATGGTTCCTCCTCAAGTCACAGGTATCTGACCTTCAGACGCCGTGTCTCCATGAAACTTGTCTTTTTGAAACACATCTTCTATTTTGGGCCCATATTTTGTCAAAAGATCATGAGGGGGGGGGGGGGGTTGTGAATACTTGGTACATGTTTATTTTTCAAGTTCAAGTTTACATGTTGTCTTATTTTGTTTTTATCATTTTTTGTAAAAAAAAAAAGAAGAAAAAACCCACAACCACCAATTTATTTATTTTTTCTTTATTTTTTTGTTAATGTTGTCTTGTGTATTTTGTATTTGCTTTACTATATACATTTGTTACTCATTGTTAATAAAGCAAGAACTATTTGGATTTTGTGGATTTTTTTTTTTCCCATTGCCTTTGGATTAGAGACGAAATGCAGAGTAATGGTTAACTTGAAAACGAAATTTCCTGCAGAAAATGTGCTGCAGTGTAAAATGTTGTCCCGCCCATGTCTCCCGTGTGTGTGTGTGTGTGTGTGTGTGTGTGTGTGTGCGTGTAGGCCACATGCATGTAGGCTAACCTCAACACAGTGCCCTCTCTCCCCTCTGCTCTGTTTCCTCTCCCCTCCCAGACGCCCTTTTGCATGTTGTTGCCAGAGTCCCTGGAAAATGAACCGTCACCACCGCTGCAATATTGATCTTCTGTTTTTTCACTACACACTGACTGAGGATTCGGTCCGTGTGTAGTTTGGCTGTGAGGTGTAATCGGGTCGACCAGACGAACGGTAAGCGGCCTCTAAAAGGCTTGTCGGTATTTATCGAAGAATAGCTCTTCGAAAGGTCAACCTGGCCTGACCTCCGTCTCACACACATACACACAAAACTCACCAGAAGTTACTGAAGTCACCTAAATGACAGAGGTTACCGTGGAAACAGGCCGTCACTCACAACTTTGCAGTGGTTCACTGTTTATTCAGCTACGTCTCAAAAGTAGGCATGTGGCGTATTAACTTATAACCTGCTATGGATTTCCATAGAAAACTGGTTTCAGTTTCAAAACTTTTTTTTATCCTAATAATGTAGACAACGAAGTAGACCATTATAAATTTCAAAATTGAACTTTTGTCTGATTCTAGGAACAAGAGAGACGCAGAGTGAATTTAAAGTGAAGTGGTTTTCTAGCGTGGAAATCGCTGTCATTAATGCTGATGAATTATTCAGCGATAGAGGAACACTTAATGCATCGGGACAGGCGTTATCCACACACACGGTCCCGCGGTTCACGGTATGACTGTTGGAGTAATCGTCTGCTCTGGCCTACTTTGGAGTATTAATGTCACATAGTCTTTTAAACTGCCCAAATATATGGTTTGTTTTGGTTGTTTTATTCATCTCTACTATTTGGCAGATGCTTTTATCCAAAGCAACTTACGGTGAATTCAGATACAGGTCATTAAATGAGGCGTCTTGCTCATGGATGTCGACAGACTGCGGACATTGGGGTTTGAAACCCAGAACCTTTCGGCTGGGAGTCAGACACCACATAACCACTGACTAGACTATCACTGCGTCCCATCTGCTCCCTCTCCGGTCCTCAGGGGCGAGGCTAGCCCAAACAGGCTCAGCACCCCTAAAACTTGGGTAAGAAATGTTATTCTAAAAATTGTGTTTGTCTTTGACAGGGTTAAATAATGTCCAAAACATACTCCGTAGTTTGTGGTTTAAAATGTATATGTTAAGGACGAAAATGAAAACATCCCCGCTTAGCAAATGGTATCATCCTCTTCTCACCCCTCCTTCTCCTCTGCACCGCTCCGCAGCCCGACCGTCCAGCGCGACTCACGCAGAGTGAGATCTGTTTAGTTGTAGTGTTGAATCAACTCAGTAAGTGCTCCAAAGCTGTCTCACACTTCTTTCCTTTTACCGACAGTTGTTCCGATTCCGATACCATATCGGTGAGTGCTGGAGTCCAGGCACCGTTTACCAGTTAGCTCTGTTAGCCCGGTTAGGTCCGTTAGCGCCATTAGCGCGGCTACAGTCGAACTGGAGTCGTAAATTGCGTAACTTACGTAAATTGTGTAAATAACTTACGTAATTTGCGTAAGTTACGTTATTTACGTAAATTACGTAATTTGCGTAAGTTACGTTATTTACGTAACTTACGTAATTTCCGTAAATAACGTAACTTACGTAAATAACTTACGTAATTTGCGTAAGTTACGTTATTTACGTAATTTACGTAAATAACGTAACTTACGCAAATTACGTAAGTTATTTACGTAAATTACGTAAGTTACGTAGGCTAAATAACGTAACTTACGCAAATTACGTAAATAACTTACGTAATTTGCGTAAGTTACGTTATTTACGTAACTTACGTAATTTACGTAAATAACTTACGTAAATTACGTAACAACGTAAATAACGTTAACAACGGTAACAACGTTAATAATGTTAATAACGTTAACAATATCAAAAACCTTTCTCAATCAATACATTCTCATGAAATATAACATGAAGCCCTGCCAGTGGTGCGGCGTTTGGACCAGAGTGAAAACAAACGAAACGACACATCACTGTATACCACCAGTATGTGTGAAAACACTCACTGTGGCTTTTTAAATTAATTGTTATTTATTCATAGATTTATATCTGTTATTTTTCAGTTGTCTGACTATCAAACCAGACAATAAAATAAAGTTAAATGTTTTTCTTTTGCTGTATTCATTCATGTTTTACAGAGGATTTAACCTGAACCAGGCTTTGCAACAATAATAATCACATCACATTCATGGGGGCATATATACTAACTAGCGTTACTCTGTGTGTGTGTGTGTGTGTGTGTGTGTGTGTGTGTGTGTGTGTGTGTGTGTGTGTGTGTGTGTGTGTGTGTGTGTGTGTGTGTGTGAATGATAGTTATTTTTCAATAGACATATTTTTTGTTTTTGTGTGAAAAAAGGGTGGGTGGTGGCAGTGGGGCTCATTGGGTGCTCAGCACCCCTAAAGCTCTGACCCTAGAATCGCCCCTGCCGGTCCTCATGATTTATTTTTGTAAAAGACTGATGTTCAATTTAGTGTTGCACCGATACCATTTTTTGGCCCCCGATACCGATACCGATACCCGGCTGTGCAGTATCGGCCGATACCGATACCATACCGATACCACGCCGGAAAAAAAAAAAAAATATATATATATATATATACACACAAGCTTTTTTTCTTCTAATACTAAAGAACTGCATACTCACTTGGATGTAAAATCATTGCTATCATGGCTTAATTACTAGTATAATTAGATAATATAGTATAACTAGAGATAATTACTAGTATGTAGCGGGGGGGGGGGGGGGGAATCGGGGAGAAGCCGATTACAGCTTAACTCGTCGTCTGTGATGCGGTCACTGTCTGTCCATTTGAGCGATCTCCCGCCTGTGAGCAAGACGCGTCTCCCTCTCTCTCCTGCTTTTTCCCCTCTTCTCCTTGTTTGTGACCGCATGGCACCCCGGGGAGCGGGGGGGGGCATGGGTGGTGACCGGGTGCGTCGCACCGGCAGGCGGACCCGCTCACTGAGTTTCCCCGCACCGGCGCGTCCGCAGGCGGAGCAACTTTTCTGTGCGCCGCGCGGCTGAACCGCGCGCCCTCCGCGTCTCCGGTGCTTTTTTTTCTTTCTTTTTTTTGGTACTTTGTCGTCGTCGCTTGTCGGTCGGTCAACATGCGCGGCCGGGCGGCCGGAGTGGGCCAATAGGATAGCTGCTTGGCACGGCATGCACTGAACACGTGTGATCACACGCAGCAGTGAGTGAAGGGAGAGAAAGACGCAAAGCGCTGCGTTCCAAGTTTCATATTAGTATATGTAAATGGCATCGGCGCATTATTTGTTCGTACTCGCCGATACCGATACCAGCATTTTAGCGCGGTATCGGGGCCCCTCCCGATACTAGTATCGGTATCGGTGCAACACTAGTTCAATTATGGGCGACACGGTGGATAATAAGCATTAAGTTTGACATTGATGACTTGGTGAAGGCACATTATGATGCTGGTGTTGTAACACCACTTTCATTTATGAGGCATATTCAATTAATTAACAGTAACTCAATATGAAATATGAATCAATAAACGCAAGCTCTTGGGCGTTTTCATAAAATCGGAAACAGTATACTTTTGGCATACTTTCTTTTATTTTTGTATTATTATTATTTAGTATTTTGGTATTACTCTGGGTGGAGTCCCTCAGCACATGGAAGTGTGCTGCCAGCAGGTGGAGCCCAAGCAGGAAGTGACCTCAATGGTGCCGACTGCCCCAATGTATCCAACATGTCCATTCAAATAGTACTTCCTCAGGGGACTTACAGAGACATGGTGTTGTCTTATAGTGTGACAGGTCTGCCAAATCAGCAATCTCTCCCATCATCCGATCTGCAATGACACGGCCAATCAACAACTACCGCTGAAAGTCTAGTCTGTACGCTTTTCTAGACGGCCATTAGACATCTACATTTCAACACTTTTTAAATGTCCCACCCAAACCCTAATCCTAAAAGCAAACACTAGAACCATAAACCAAAACCTAACCCCAATAGGAAACCCTCACTCTCATACCAAACCTTAACCCTAATATGAAACCCTAACCCTAAAAAAACAAACCCCAAAGGAAACCTTTAGTTAAACCACATCCTAACCCCAAATAAGAACATATTTTTTTTCCAAGTATTTTTTTTAATTTCCCACAATCCCATCTGGATATCCACCACACCCCTGAGCACGTGGGCAGGGTACCCCGTTTCCCTCACAAGGAAGGTGACTGGCCAAAGACACTGCATATATCCACCTGTTTTAATTAACAAATTTGATCTAGCAAGATATAATTAAGAATTCAACTCGATTTCAGAACTTCAGAAACCTTTGCGCAATACGTTACACAATAAATGCAAAGTATATATTACAAATTAGAATTAATTTCCACAACATAATTATGCAGGACATTTGTACATGCATGAATATTGTTTACATGTAACCCCACTAAACTAACAGGAGACACACAAAATTTAATTATAATAGAAGAGAACTGTTAAGTGCATTTTATTGAACGTGTGCAACCGTTTTTCATTTCACACAGTCCCGCTTCTGACTCGACCGAATAACACTGGATGCAACACAACAGGCGAGACTTTGTTGAGACTGGTGACGTCACGACGGCGGTGGGGTGGGGGAGAGACCGCTGGACGGTTAGCCGGGGGGCCAAGACATCTGGCGCCCGCCCATGACATGGAGGTGGATGTGGTAGACCGACTGGGCGCCGTCGGGCCCCTCGTTTAGCACCACCCGGTAGCCGTTAGACAGCCCCATCTGGGCCGCGCACTTCCTCGCCACGATCATCAGGTGGCCCAGCAACTGCAGAGACATTACAGGGTCATTTAGTCCTGCTTTAACACGGGTGGCCCAGCAACTGCAGAGACATTACAGGGTCATTTAGTCCTGCTTTAACACGGGTGGCCCAGAAACTGAAGAGATATTACAGGCTCATTTAGTCCTGCTTTAACGCGGGTGGCCCAGCAACTGAAGAGACATTACAGGGATCATTTAGTCCTGCTTTAACACGGGTGGCCCAGAAACTGAAGAGACATTACAGGGTCATTTAGTCCTGCTTTAACGCGGGTGGCCCAGCAACTGAAGAGACATTACAGGGTTATTTAGTCCTGCTTTAATGCGGGTGGCCCAGCAACTGAAGAGACATTACAGGGTCATTTAGTCCTGCTTTAACACGGGTGGCCCAGCAACTGAAGAGACATTACAGGGTCATTTAGTCCTGCTTTAACGCGGGTGGCCCAGCAACTGAAGAGACATTACAGGGTCATTTAGTCCTGCTTTAACGCGGGTGGCCCAGCAACTGAAGAGACATTACAGGGTCATTTAGTCCTGCTTTAACGCGTGCAGCGCAACGCACGGCGTAACGGCTCCATCTGCTGGCTGCGGACGGAACTGCACTCCGCAGTCGTTGGCATGGTTACTTACTTGCGCTTATAAGTTTAGACCGGCTTAGAAAAAGTGTGCAATGCGGCGCTTGCAGACCCTCATCATGCATCAAGACGCCAGAGGACCGTTTGGAGGAGGAGGAGGAGAAGGAGAAGGAGGAGAAGGAGGCGCTTTACTTACTGCAGCGTCGCAGTCCTCGGCTTTGGACAACTGCGTTATGGGCTTCTTGGGGACCACCAGAAAGTGGGTCGGGGCTTGGGCGGCGATGTCAGGGAAGGCTATGCACTGGGGGGGGAGAAACAACGACATAAAGCACCACAGATATTATTATTATTGTTATTATTATTAGTATTATTAGGCAAGACGAGACACGGGCGGGTGCGAGGAGCTGATGATGCAACACACCGTTGTCGGCTAGCTTAGCTTTTAGCCTCCGTCCGCAGGTTAAAGTTGAACAAACGCAACGCTTACCAGGTCGTCTTCGTGTATTAACGTCGCAGGGATCTCCTTGCGGATTATTTTCCCGAAGATGGTGTCCCCGCCGGGCAGGGCGGCCTGCGACTTGGCTATTTCATCAGCCATGTTGGAGCTACTACTGCTGCAGCAACACTGCCTAACAGTCCTTTTTTTTTTTTCCCTAGGACGGCGAGTCCCGCCCTAAACTTAACCCTAACCGTCACCAACGTTAAAACCGAAACTTAACCGTTTCTAACCTAATGCCTCCACTTAAACCCAATGACTTACGCCAGTTATTTGCAGCATAAGAAAGTAAGACGTGGGACTCGGAACTTTTTAATAGACTCAATATCAGCGTCAACGGTGGTGGTTTTTAACCAGCTACGTGTTGTGTGTCGTCACGTTCATATGCATTTTGCCATCCTAGGAAAAAACAATGCCCGCCTTTGTAGGCGTGTCATATCAAGGGGGGCTGCTATTGGTTGACGCACCGCCAGTCCTTTTCGAAACGTGCGCTGTGATTGGCTGTTCGGTTTCCCAAGGCGGAAGTGAGTTAAATATAAGTCAACATGGGCACCCGTCTGAAGGTGAGACAACAGACGCGCTGATATATAATGTTTTAGACTCATTATACCATTTGATATCGGTCATATTTCTGTTGCATGGACATTTGAGCTTTAAACGTATTGTTATGTAAAAAAAATGAAAGAAAAAGAAAAGCGGAATTAAAAAATGGCAGCTTGTTCTCTGTCTGCAATACAGTATGCATACAGATGTAATCCATGCAGATGTAATCCACATGCAGATGTAATCCATGCAGATGTAATCCATGCAGATGTAATCCACATGCAGGTCCTCGGCGTGTTTAAGGCGTTGCACAGAACCAGGATGGCTGTGTTCAAAGATGACGACAGAGCATTGACAGGTACTGTATAGCCCCCCATGTGTTGTGACGTCATTACTAGACTTACTACGTCACGACTGGGGTGGGAATGGTGGCGTGTGGGTGCATGTCACCATTTGAGTCTGTGTTGTGATCTGCATGCATGCACTTGGTTCAGCCTATGTTCGTCGTGTTTGTAATGTTTATGTCAGACTGGTTTTCCTTGCTGCTGGTCTGGTAGGCCTACGTCAGCATCACCGCTGCTTGTCATTTGTACAGCCTACCTGTAATCGATGCATACCCCTCGTCTGAGTTTCTATATGTATTTGATAATCGATGCAAATCGTCAGTTTGTGGATTCTAACGTTTGTTTCAACACGGTTAAACATGCCGGGCCGAGACAAGGACACTGATGCGGCCGATGGGCCCATCTTCACATCACAAGATCAGTGCAGAAACCTGAAAATCGGCATTTTATCACGCATACTACCTTGGATCAGTCGGGTCATTCTTCCTTGATCAGTCATTCATCTGATTCTGGACATATCTTTCACAGCTGCAAGGTTAAAGATTAATGAGGAGTTCCAGAAAAACAAAAACGAGGCTTCAGAGGAAAACATTGATAAGGTAAAACATCCACCCGGCTGTCTCCCTCTGACGTTTCCAAAGTCCAGTTCCAAAGTGTTTTGGATTCAACATAAGATCAGATAACACTTTATTGATCCCAGACGGGGAATTCAAGATTCCCTATAACATGGCGGAAAAGCGTCAACATTATTCTTGTATCTGCAAATGGCAGCTGATGATTTGGTCAGCAGAACTGTTTTTCACGATGACTGCTTACTTCCCCTGACGTGCTTAACGAAGCCAACACATCCTGACACAATGCTGACTGTTAGTTGAATGCCTACATTGTAGTAAAACGTTTTAGGATGTTTTAAACAAGTGTTTTGTCGTACTTGTGAGCGGGAGAAAAATATTCTACCTTTCTGCCTTATCATTAAGGCAATATGAAAAAAAACAACCAAACCATCTAATCGGTCTTGTCTTTTTTCAGATGATTAAAATGGGTTCGTCGGTGGAAATCGTTCTCCGAAAAGCAGTTATTCAAGCAGAACACATTGGAGAAGACAGGATATGTGCGTAACCAGCATTTTATATTCTTCCACTTTGTTACCATGGATACAAAGATGATGGATGAGTGTTAATATGTATATATGTTTTATTTTTCACAGTGCTTAGACCCAGAGAGAGCCTTCTACTGGAAAATGTGCCATACAGCGACGAGCCAAGGAAAAGATCATGACATCAAAGACACTCATAATTTATTAAATGATTACGATGTTACGATGCCAAAAAAAAAACACCATTGGGAGGGAAAGTCCCAATGTTGGCATTGCATCCTCCTGAACTCGCGTCCTCTTCATCAAATTGTCCGGGTGATTGTGCTGCACCACAGCAATGTTGGTTTAAAGGTTATGTTGTGTAACAGTTATGTAATGGTTATGTTGTTTTCTGATAATGTACGTTTGTATATTTCCTCTGCGTTATTTTATTCCCTAAAATAAAACTGCAACTCACTGTATGTCTGTCTGAAGCAAACCAAACCATTATTCTGGTGTGTGCGCATTGCGTTACTAAACGAGTCCAGCTGTCTGTATGCTCTAAGTATGTTTACATCGATTTGCGTCATACTTTCAGAGGCCAACACATTAACTCCACTGGCAGTGCCAACCTGCCAGCTGCCTCTTAACTTCAAGTAATGTTACTGACATTTTGCCGTTTAGTACATCATAGACAGTACTGACGGCTCAACCCAAAACCAGACTGCACAGATTCTATTTCGACGTATACCTACTTTAACATAAGCTGATCAATTATAAAATCATATGCATATATATATTTATCAGCTTTTGTGCACAATGCTTTTGATGAAGAAAAAGCTTGAGCTGGTTTATCAGCGTAAAAAAAACACTTGATAAGGTTAAGAAAACGTTGAAGCTTAGATGGAAACCCCTGCCACCAGAGGGGGCTGTCTGCACAGTTCTAGATAATAGCCCTGAGTGGATCTAAAATTACCTTTAAAAAAAAAAAGGGGTCTATTTAGTAGGCCTATGGTTTTGTTTGGTCCCGGGATGATCTTAGTTTCTAGTCTGAGTAATGAGGACAGCTGCAGGGCAGGAGGAGCAGAGAGGAGAGAGCGACTATCAGTGGTAACCTAAACACCACTGTGTTGATATCATCAACAGTGTTGCTTTGAAACCGATCCCTCCAATCTCCCAAAGGAAATAAGTATTAGAAAGTGACTGTTGGGCCACACAGGAAAAAGTCAACTGGAGCTCAGTTGAGCCTCAAAGTTACTTTTAGAGTACACATTTCAGGTGTTTTTTTTGAGTGTTTAGTTTCAGTTAGTTTTAATTACTTAAATGTTGACCCACCCTTTAGTTTGAACTTGATTACTTACCAACAGAGACTGCAGAGACTCACAGACAGCAGATGGTTAGCAGTTAGTAGGCCTACCTTAGTCAGGCTGAGGGTCAAATACTTTAATATTTATATATATAACTATATACATACTATACATACTTAATACAGTTATTTGTTTGACAGAGGCACATTGGATATTGTGAATTGGATACTGAAGTGAGAATTAAAATGAGTAGGCTAAATAAACAAATAAATAATAATATAAAATAAAACTGACGCATAGGTCGCATTGGTGAAATGGCCTTGCTATGATCAGGCTTGACTGGTCGGTCTTCCTTTGTTTAAAGTGCTCCAATAACTTCATCCGCAGTTAAAAACTAAAAACTAAATGCTTTTTGAAGTCATTTTCTCGTAAACAAATTAGCAAACTAGCAATATATCCAGAACTAGATAGACGTGAGATATGTGAGAAACTGTCTATGCGCTGTGATAGGTTGAATGCATCGTATCATTTTGCCACATTTATAAAGGATTTGTGTGTTTGGCTGTGTGTACAGAACAGACATACAATAAAAAATGTAAAAAAACAAACAAAAAGATACTTCACTGTATACTTTCTACTATACTAATGTAGTATAGTATGGTAATAATTAATAGAGTAGTGCCATCATATGTATTTACAGAGGGACAGACAGACAGACAGACAGATGATATCGCCCATCACGCTCAGGGTCATCCTAAAGAGATCTGTCTGACTCTTGTCTGATTCTGTCGGTGACTCAAATTGAGGTCACCAACGTGAGCGGCGAGCGGAGATCAGGTGCAACGGGGGCGCCAAAATGGACGCTCCAATGAGATTGTGGTGCGGCCCAATCTAAAAGATGAGCAGCAGCAGCAGCAGCACATTGGCCCACGGCGAGGTCCTATTTTTGGAGGGGCCCTCAACGCGCCGCTGGGCTCCCGGACCTGATTGACAGGGCAAGTGTTCTCCGTTAGGCCCGCCCCCCCTGTCCCCGTTAGGCCCGCCCCCCTGTCCCCGTTAGGCCCTCCCCCTGCCTCACTCGGGGCCTGCATTCCTCAGTATAAGTCTGTCTGTCTCTCTCTCCCTCTCTCTCTCTCTCATCAGGGAGTTTGGTGTGTGTGTGTGTCTGTGTGTGTGTGTGCGTGCGTGCGCATGTGTGCATGTGTGCGTGCATGCGTGGATGCACGCGCCTGTGCACACAGTCCAGGAGCCTTGGCCTGGGTGTGCTGGCGCTGAGAGGAACCAGTCGTCCGTTGCACCAGTGCAGCGACGCTGAAGACCGAAAGCCAGAGCTGACTGTGGGGGCCCTGGCCGGCGGACCATAGGGCCAAAGCACTAAGGGCCCCCTCCTCCATCTCCTCCTCCTCCATCTCCTCCTGCTCCTCCTCATCCCTCCTCGCCCTCCAGACACAACTCATTCACAAAACCAGGGAGAGGATCGTTACAGAGAAAGAAAGAAAGTCTAAGAAAAGGGCGACTCGGCGAGGAGGACCATGGTGGCGGAGGAGATCATGATAGTCCTGTCCGGAGGGGGGCCATGGGGCTTTCGTCTGCAGGGAGGACTGGAGCAGCAGAAGCCGCTCCAGGTGGCCAAGGTAAGGTAGGGGCTGAGGTGACTCCTACCTCCTATATACCGGTATACCTATCCCCGGCCGGCTCCACTGGAGTACCACCACATGCTGGGCCGTTAAGCGATGGGAAACGATGATTTGATGCAACAACTCGTATGTGTGTGTTAGAGAGATTGGGGATTCGGAAGAGCCATTGACGTAGTTTGGGTCCGTT
Organism: Merluccius polli; assembly: GCA_030340625.1. Classification (NCBI taxonomy): domain Eukaryota; kingdom Metazoa; phylum Chordata; class Actinopteri; order Gadiformes; family Merlucciidae; genus Merluccius; species Merluccius polli. Next base: position 37,327 of record JAOPHQ010004043.1, read on the forward strand.
TGAGTGTTGGTGCTGTGTGTGGTTCGGTTCGGGGGGTCCAGCATGCGTGGAGGGCATCGTCTTGTGCTATAACGGTGAGGTGCACACGCACGCCGGTGATTCACCGTGTGAACTCTGCACTTTGTGTGTTCAGCTTTGAGAACCAGTATCTTCCTTCCTAGCAGTCTCTATTCTCCATTTGTTTGTTTGTTTGTTTTACCAGAGTTGGTCAACCTTTGTTGCTCATTGCAGTTGTCAAGCGACTGAAATGAATTTCAAGCTAAATACACACACACTCCCTGAGGGAGTATGATATTCAGATTTGACCTTTGTCAGATGCTTTGTTGGATCAATGCGGTTTGTTTATGTCGGGGTTGTTTTTCTGCCAAAGAAATGTGACATCTACCATCTGTTAACCTTTTTTTTCCTGAACGGTGCTTGGAATAATAAGATGTCCAAATGGCAGCAGCCATGTCTCGTAAAGGTCACACTTGCAGCATGACTTCTCTCTCCAGTATTGTATAATATTCGGGATAGGAACGATCGATTCCTGAAGCAGACTGAACAGCAGCTGAAATGTAATGACGATAGTGACACAACATGAAAGAGATTTCATCAATCTTCAACTAAATCACACAATAACCAAATGTTACCCGTTATTATCGACCAAAATAAGAAACAATGCTCATTAGTTTTACCATATTACTGCAAACAGACCACATACACATCATATGACAGATATGTGCCATATAAACCACATAAGGTGACCAGTTAGCCACCTAAATACCAACTAATGCCAAAATCCAAACTATTGTATTAGGAAGCAGGAACTAAACTAGTCAGAAAGTCCCTCTTGCTTAGAAAAGTACAGTACATAAAAAGTATAGACACAAGTACAAAACAAACAAATTACATGCTACCTCTGCCAATAATGATTTTCCATCAAATATTAGGGGGGCAAGGCCATCTAAATAGTGATGCTGTAGTCATTTGCATCATTCTCTTCCAGTATTTATGTATATGCTCCAGGATCCGGTCTTAATGTGGCAGGTACTCTTCAACACAAATGGCTCTAATGTGTCCACTTAAATCTGTATTGTATATAAACCACGAAAAGCAAGTATATTTGCATGGTCATAGTCTTAGTTTGCAATATTGGGTTTGAGTCTTTTGGGTATATCCTGCTCTTATATTATTTGGAAAGCAGTCACTACTCATATATATATATATATATATATATATAGTATATGTGATACATGTACACGTGGGCAGAGAGACAGACAGACGGACTTGCGTGTTACGTTGTGTTGAGTTAGCACAAAGTGCGTTCCCCGGGTCGCTCTATTCGCGGGGGAGAGGCAGTGGGTCACAAGGTCAGCTGAGGTTTCCGCCCCGTACCCCAAAATTAACACAATAGCCTCTTTTAGCACATGGCTGTGAGACGGTTTAAAAATCCTATATCTCCTCTTTATGAAAGCTGCCATAGCTTGAAAGACATTTATTCATTTAGATGTTGTTATATGTATGATGCGCTGACAGGATTCCCTTCAGGAAGCATAGGATAGCCTGAGCATAAGACTTAAGCCGAGTCCTTAGTCCCATAATGCAATGCAACACGGAGGTCACTTTGAGGGGAGCCTGTCATAATAAGAACAAGACAAGACCGCCAGATCACAGCCGTCTTGACGTCTCGGGATCGAGCGCCGGTCCTTCGCCACACAGAGAGGCATAGAGCTGAGGCCCGGTCCTGTAGTAGGGGATCAGACCGCAAGCTTACCAACAGGTGGATGCGGTTGTAAATGTTGCTTCATTAAAATGTCCACCATGCCTGTCCAATGACTTTGTTGATGCAGAGCGTCACTTTATACGCACGCACACGGGCACACGCACACGCGCACACACACACGCACACACACTTGCCTCTGCAACCACAAGGTGACTGACTGAATGACTAATTGACATGCCACACTCCAAGCAGGTGTTAGCCACAACAACAATGCTGTGGCTAACAAGGACCGGCGGGGACCTGCTGCTGGGATTTCATTACATGTAAACCACACTTGTTTTTTTAGAGTGACCTTCACCGTAACCTCTTGTAATGTCGTATATGCATATATAAATATTATCCGTGTGTTTTCTTTGAAATTATATTCACGTCACAAAAACAATAACAACAACAACAACAACAACAGTGCAGTTTATAGTCGCGTTGACCTTGCCAAAATAACCAACCTCACAGCCTGTTCAGAAGTGGGCGTCCCGCCACGTCCCGCCACGTCCCGCCAGTTTCGCCGCCGCTTCTAAGCGGGAAAGCGGTCGAAGATAGACGCAGCAGCACCAAATGTAGACGACATCTGGCCGGCTCTTCCCTGTTCAAAGTGATAAGTCATAAGTGTCCCCCACTTAAGTCACAATGTACATGGTATGTGTGTCTACACGCGGGGGGGGGGGGGGGGGGGGGGGGGGCACGGTCTAAACAAGATGTGTGTGTGTGTGTCTGTCATGGACCGTACAATAGCAGGGCCAAGGCCAGATGGATTGGGTGTCCGTTTTACCGAAGGATAAAAAAAAGTAGGAGTTTTGAAGTAATAGGTTTTATTTATTTATTTGTATTTTAGGTAAGGAAGCGCAGTAAGGCCTGCAGGGCCGGTCTGAGAGAGGGGGATGAACTGGTGTCCATCAACGAGCAGCCGTGTGGAGCCTTGTCCCACGCCCAGGCCATGAACCTCATCGACAGCACGCCGGGACTGCTTCACATCCGGGTCAAAAGGTTAACCATGTGTATAACGTATATACATTGTAATGCTGCTACTATGCTAATATATATGATATTGAATGTAAACTTTCTTCTTCTTCTTCTTCTTCTTCTTCTTCTTCTTCTTCTTCTTCTTCTTCTTCTTCTTCTTCTTCTTCTTCTTCTTCTTCTTCTTCTTCAGTGTATTATTGATATAAATGACACCTAGCCTGACGTTTTCCTCATCTAACGAGCCCTTTTGCTTGTGAACAACCAATCTCTGGTTCAAAGAGTATGTGGAGGGGCAGGTGTCCATATGGTTGTACACATTGTGAATGAACATGAAGATACCCTCTGAAGAGCATGAGCAGGGGCCTGTGGTCTGGATGTGTTTTATCACAGCCAACCCCCACCACCCCCATAAATTTCCCCTCTTCACGCAGGGCGCCTGCCAGCTTCCAGTCCGTGGTGCTGCTGACCCGCGCCCCCTCGCCCCGCATCGACAAGGAGTACCGCGCCGCCCTGAGAGCCATGTCCCCCACCCACGGCACCCAGCACCCGCCCGTCAGGGAGATCCACCGCAGCCGCTCCTCCACCACCAGCGGCCTCACCTCGCCCCCCGGCAGCGAGGCCTACTACGGCGAGACCGACAGCGACGCCGACGTGGCGGCCTACGACCGGCAGCGGCGCCAGAAGCGCCGGAGCCCCAACGCCGCCACCCCGGGGAAGCCGGCGGGCAGGTCCTCCCCGGAGGGCGGCGAGACGTCCGAGATGAGCGGCTACGACAGCGCCCCGGACGGCCACGCCGCCTTCTCCGGCCTCCTGGACGGATGCGGCGGCTGCGGCGGCTGCGGCGGCGGCGGCGGCGGGGGGACGGTCGGGGAAGGGCGAGAGGGGCTGCCGGGCGTGGCTCGGAGGGAGGTGATCTACCTGCCTCCGGCTCCGGGGTTGTGGTCGGATCAGACGTCCACCGAGACCTCCTCCATCATCTCCTCGGCGGACGACCAGGGGCCCCGAGACGGGGGCCCGGCGGAGGTGGACAGCGGCTTCCTGGAGCCGTCCAACGTCCCCCTGGTGTCCCCCGAGAGGGCCAAGGAGGCCATGATGCTCGGCTCCCGAAACCAGATGGTACCCATGGTGGGACCCATTGACACGCCCATCGACGACACGCTCTCCACCACCTACGTGGAGAAGGCCAAGCAAGCTAGTGAGTAGGCTACAGCAGCTGTTAGTGACAAAGTCAAATCAGTGTCCAAATCAGTGTTGTTTTGTCAGACAAATCAGTGGCTGACTGTTTGGTGAGTTTATCTCATCGCTGACTGACTGACTGATTAGTTAATTGATATTGTCACAGACGGATCAACTGACTGATGAATGAATCTATCCATTCAGTAATTGAATGAATCGTTCAATCAAAGAATTGCTAAATTTAATGAATTCATTGTTGAATTGGTTGAATTGACTGAATCGGCCAATGGCTAATTGGCTAATCTGATTATTTTTCAATTGATGCATTGAAAAGGTCTAAGGGAGCGGGCATTCACCTTGATGTGGCTGTGTGCGAGCCCAAGCTTCCTCTCTTAAACTGAGCAGGGCCGGTACTTGCTTTCTAAATTTACTCCCACAGTTCAGTGATCCGATAACCTCCTAGCTCAGCCCAGGAGCTGGGAAAAGCATCTGCAGCTGCTAGATGGTGTCAAGTAGCAGTGGGGGAATACTTCGCTAGCTAGCCCTCACCCCCTACACCCGTTATGGCAGTCGTATGGCGACGCGACATGTATTACACCGATGTAGGATACTGCGACATACGCCTACTACTTGTGATTAATAAAAGGCAAAAACACATTTTCCCTTTGTACTATTCAAATATTTACTCTCTACTCTGCTCTCTACTCCAACTCTGTCATCTTTATAGTACACTACAGCCAAAAGCCTTTCAAGGAATATCAATATAATATATATACTGAATGGTAAATAAAGTGTACAAATACATTTCAATGCAGGGGCATGCGGGGACAAAGCATTGACAAAGCAATGTGTTTCCTTGTGTGTAGGGCGTTACCCATAACACACTGCAATGTGCTGGGCTGGTCGATTTAAAAGTAGATGGGCTGTTTTAAGAAATAAAATTACAGCTATAAACACTTGCACTGTGTTCAACTTCAGGATGCTGACGATCCAGATCGGGGACACACAGAGGTCTCATCTGAAAATAATGTCACTGTAGCTGCCCTTTAAGTACTAGTACTTTGATATTTGACAAGCTTTCAAAACAAGCCAAGGAATTACCTCCATCACAGAAACGTCTATCATTTCGCAAACGTTTAGATAAGTTTTGTGTACGTAAGGCTGGTAATGTGTAAATGTATCCTTTACCCGAGCTAATGTGAGAAGCCTTCAGGCTTGTCTGGTATTTTTTTCTGGAAGTGCTCCTGCAGCATGTGAAAAGAAGGAAGCCTGCTGAGGACACTCTGGTTAGCATGGATATAGACTGATGTCATAGTCAGAGTTTGGTTTAAAGGTTAAATGACGCCATTCAAAAGTTTACAACCATATTAATGTTGAAATCGTGCTCGACTGGCCATAGTTTTCTGTGATGCACACATCTATTCCCAGCCTGATTAGTCTACATCGAAAAACAACATGGATGGATGCAAGAGTAGATCCCAGTAGATAAACTAGGACTATAATAATGAATAATAAATAATGATTTTCAATCATTAGATGGCAGCAAGCTCATAAATGTTATCTTGTCTGTGGTCCTAACCTCTGTGACACTTGCCCTTCCCCAGAGCTGAACCGAGGGGACACTTCGCAAGACAAACATGTGAAGGAGGCCAAGACCAAGTGCCGAACGATTGCATCCCTGCTGACGGATGCCCCTAACCCTCACTCCAAGGGTGTGCTGATGTTCAAAAAGAGACGTCAGCGCTCCAAGAAGTACACCTTGACCAGCTTCGGTAGTGTGGACGAGGACCTGTGCCAGGACTCCCAGGAAGAGGATGGTGTGTTTCCGGGTAGCGAGTCAGAGTTTGACGAGGATGGTTTCTCAGCCGCGCCCGATCCAACCTGGGACAGCGACTACCTAGATATGCTAGAGAAAAGAGCGGCAGCGAGTACTGGGGGTTGTGGAGAAGCTGCAGGCGATGCTCCCAGTCCTGGGTTGAGTGACACCACAGGCAAAGGCGCCCAGCTGTTTGAGCAGCAGAGGAGAAGGGCTGCGGAGCATGCCAAGAAAACGGAGGCTGCGCAGCCGCAGGTGCCCCCCCAGTCTCAAAGCCAGGGGCAAAATCAGTGGCAGCCGCATGCAGAACCGCAGGCACAACCCGTTCTCCTGTCTCAGCAAATCTTACGAGATGATGCTGAATCCATGACGCCCCAAGCCCCGGTCGCTGCGGCGTGTAGCCTGGCTAATAGCAATTTAGGTTACACCGGAGTGAGCGCTGCCAGCGTGGTCATGCCACCCACAGCTGCAGCCCCCGCTGAGTCACCGTTACCGGACATGTCATCTAGTAACGTTCTCAACCGAACGGCCCGTCCCTTCGCCCCGGGTTTCATCACCAGCAGGTCTGCCACAGCCCCTGTCGTGTTTCGTCCATCTGTAACGAAGAAGCCCCAGCGCCCTGCCTCAGCGATGGTTGGACCACCCCTGTTCTCCACTTCCTCGGAGCTAGCCAATACTGTTGCATCCGCAGCTATGCCGCCATCGCAGCCTATTGGTCCACCGTCGATGTACTCACCGTCTTTCGGTCAGCCTGTACCTAGTGGTCCTTTCCCCTCAACACCAATGGCCTTTCACAATCAGATCCCCCAACCTTCTTATCATGTACAGGTCATGCCGGCCACACAACCAATGACAAGTGTTCCCCAGGCTCCATATGCATGTGTGCCAGTGTCTTCACCTTCAATGCCTGCTGTATCAATGCACCAACCAGTTTCATATGCACCAGTCACTTCCAGCAATGCTGCGCCATTGCTCCAAGCTCCAGTATCAGCTGCTCCTGCCCCAATTTCGCCACTCCCTCCAGTGCAGGTGCCAATGGCCCAGACACCTCCAGTCCAGGTCTCCCTAGCCCCTGTAGCTCCGGTATCTGTTGTCTACCAGCAGGACGTCGTGGCCCCCACACCCGTCCCCGGGTCAATAGGTCGTACAGGCATCTTGGCGGATGCTCTTCGGCGCGGTGGGAAGCATAAGCCTATGTTCAATGTCCCAGAAGTCAAGAAGAACTCCCCTAATCCTCACCTGCTCTCCATGGTTCAGAACCTAGACGAAAGACCTGCCCGGTATAGGTATGGCCAACCTCCGGATGTCTACAGCGGGGGTGCGGAGGAAGACTGTGGCGGTGGTGATGCTGGTCAGGGCAGGATGCCCCCGCCGGTGGCCCCCAAGCCTCGCGTGATCCACGAAGCCCCGCAGATTCCCCGGGCCGAAGGCAAGGGAGCTCAGCTGTTTGCCCGCAGGCAGAGCCGGATGGGCATGTATGTGGTGGACACCCCGCCTGAGACCCCTTACCAGCAGGAGCTCAACTATCAGGCCTCATCGCAACCCGCATATTCTTCCACCCCATCACAGTGGAAGTATACCCCCAACATCAGAGCTCCACCACCCATTGGCTACAATCCCCTCTTGTCCCCGTCTGTCCCCGTGGGACCTCAGAGAGATAAGTCCAAGCCTGATACCCAGGCGAGAGGCGGAATGGGCACTCAAAAAGAGGGAATTAAAGCATTGGATTTCATGAGAAGGCAGCCATACCAGCTAAACTCTGCTATGTTTAGTTATGGGGGCAACGCTAATCTGTCTGCCACGCCCTCCTACCAAGGCCAGCAGCGGCCGCAAGCTGGTTACTCCAACACATTGGTGGGCAGCTCACTTACCCAACCGAGGCAGATCCCTGTGAAAGCCGGTCGCGTGTACGAAATCAAGCGCTTCTCCACACCGACGCCAATGTCTGCCCCCACTCTGACACCCAAGGTTATCGCTCCCCGCTCAGCCACCACTCTTGGGGAGCGTATTACACGTTCCGACATGATCTCACCGCCTCTCAATCCCTCAACTCCAACCCAGGCCTTTTCCACTCTCGCTGCAACCTCAGCCCCTCCTGCCGACTTCACCTACTCCACTGCACCTGCCGGTGTCCCGGCTTTCCCTTGCGCTCCGGCCGCCGCGCCCAAGCCTGCTTTCCAAACCGCCGGCCTGCCCAGTCTCCCACAGATCAGCACAGCACCTATTCCACATTACGTCCCCAACGCTCACCCCATGCCCTACACGCCGGCATCGTATACCTCTGGACTCCAGTATACCAAGCAGTTTCAGAGCGCCCCGGAGCTCAGCATACTCGCCTCCTTGCCCCCAGTGAGGCCCAACCCCATCCAGGTGCCCAAGCCTCGCTTTGTGGCCACCAAGGGGGGCGTCCAACCCCGTGTCTGGAGACCCGGGGCCTTGTAAGTGGAGGGGTCTATTTCTGTGGCAGTAAACGGCCAACTCTGGAATAATCCTAAAATGATTCATGTTGTACTAACTCTAGACCTCTCCCATCATGCACCCATCTCAATTACAGTGTGTGTTGAATAAATAGTAGATTGCAAGGTTGAATATTAATATTACTTTTTTTTTTTTCGTTGCAAAATGCTGCCATACACATTTATGTTTTTGTGGACAGACTGGTAACACTATGGTCACGTTTGAGAGTGTTTGACATAAGTTGTTGGGGACACGCTAGGTCACGTTAAGGGGTTGTTAAGGGCAGGTCAAGGGTGTGCCTGTCCTGGGGAAGGTTTGTGTGAAGGTTTCTAGAAGATACCTGTTGATTCAGTCAGCATCATCATCACTGCCAGGCAGAGCCCGAACTGAATTGTACTTTGAAACTTGAAATGTCTGAAATGTTTGAGAATGAGTTGTGGAGATCGGTCCGTAAAGCCCATAGAGGAACACCCACCATATATATAAGCACAGGGGTTACGTTTCTCCACTATTTCTGGTTCATAGAGTCGAGGATCCACTGATCACTGAAGGTGTTGTTTTAATGGTTTAACACTATTACTCGTAAATTATTCGCCAATGTAATTCTTTTGGAGAAGCACTCCGTATGTGGTATGTTTTTTAAAAGACTAGCCCTACATCTGATGCTGTGTTGAGCTTCACAATCACATTTAGTTTTTATAAATACAAAATATAAAATGCTAATATCATAGTGCATGAATAGCTGGTCATTAAACGTGTAGAAGTGAAGAGTTGCGTTCAACTCTACAGCTAACTTTGGCCAGTCAGAAATGCTATATTTTTTTAGGGGGGTTGTAGTTAACAGGTGCCCTGGCTGTCGCTGAATATACTGTCACTGGATATCTGCACTTCTGACCGCCGTTCAGACCCAACCACACCTTCCTAATATCAGAGTGCCCTTTCTTGGATGTGTGAAACTCGTACCTTGTATTAAACAAATGTTGCTAATGATTGAATGTGTATTTCGTGTTGCTTTATTTTGTGCGTAATCTAATTTTGGCATCTGGGCGAGGTGACCGACGGGAGAGGCACCGGCATTGTACTGTATATGAGAGGGTAACAGGTATGGCCGTGGCTGTGGACAGAGACAGAAGCAGGGACCGTGAGACCACACCAGACCAACTGAAGGGCTTGGCAGTCCAGCCCATAAATGAAGTTCTCTGGTGCTATGGAAAGTTAAAGTTGTGCCTGTACAATTAGAGACAGGAGCATCCATGAAATGAGACCTACGATTGCATTTAAGTTTTGAAGTCGCACAGCCAGTTGAAATGAAAAGAGCATGGGAGGAAAAGTTTGAGTTCTGAAGGTTTTGGCGAAGAAGAGAGAGGAGCGATACAAGAGACACAGAAATGATCTGTATATGCCGGTGGCTCCCCAAAAAAGTTTTTTTTCATCCATAGGCCTAAATGTTTTAAATGTAGGCCTATGGATAAACACAATTACTGCCCATAGCCATGGTCTTTGAGAGAATGGTGGAGGTGTGATTTGTGTGTTTTTCTTCAATTGCAGGTTTCTTGACCGTGAATAGACCTGTGAGCATATTTATTTTCTTTTTTTTCATATTTAAAAAAAAGTATATATATCAAAGTTGTGTCTTGTATTTTTATAGAAATAGTATGTGTACAAGTATAAGAATGTGACATTTCTGGATATAGAATTGAATTAGGTGTGGGTGTGAACATGTTTATTATACTACTATGATATAGGACAACAAGCGCTTTACACTGACTTGGGCACAAGGCGTTTTTAGTGGAATAAAGGCCTTGAAAGCTTTTCAGTTGTCTGGCTGAATGTTTGAGGGGACACTGCCCCCTGTCGTTTATTATGTGAAGTACAGCATCTGCAAGCACATTACATTAGATGGCCTGCTGGTGCAAGCATGCACTATCAAACAGTGCAACAAAAACATCATGTATATAAATGTGATGTAATTATGGCATATTGTTTATCAGCCTTTAGCCCATTTAATATGTATTGGAAGACACCAATAATAGGCCTATACATTAATGTATTCATAATAATACATACATCCATGGATTTCAGCTATTATTTATTCATTCATAGGGGAAATCCAGTTGTAATTAGTTGTATTTAGTTTGCTCTAATGTCACCTTGTGATTTCAATGATTAAAAACAAAACACATGACACAGCACTGTACAACATGATACAAGTATGTACGTAGGGAAATGCAAGTAGAAGTACAAAAAGCAAGAGCAGATCACCATTTACAGTCACATTCAACCATTAACGTTATGGTTGGTTTTTAACAAAATCATTTTAATAAATAATCGCCATAGCAATGGAACTAACAAACAAACCACAGACACCGAAGAGTACACTACTACTGTTATTATTATTAGTTTTATTAGTACACACTATACTACTACAGTTGTTATTATTATTAGTTTTATTAGTACACTACTACTGTTATTATTATTATTAGTTTTATTAGTACACTACAGTTATTATTATTAGTTTATTAGTACACTATACTACGACAGTTATTAGTATTAGTTTTATTAGTACACTGTTATTAGTATTCGTTTTATTAGTACAATACTACTACTGTTATTATTATTATTAGTTTTATTAGTACACTATATTACTAGAGTTATTATTATTAGTTTTATTAGTACAATACTAAAGTTATTATTATAAGTTTTAAAGTTTTACACCACTATGGGCCTAACAGGTTCCAACATGTGACGGTGAAATGAGGATCCCATGGATCCACGATGGCCCGCTGGCTCACAACCCTTCCAGGCCACATGTTGTAGACCTGGTGAAGATCAGTCTGCTGCTCTGGTCCCTGCAAGGAGCGGACCCATACTGAGTGTTTATGGGCGACACCTGTGTTTGTCCTGCGACGATGACGCTCTGTGAAGAGGGTCTGCTGAGAACATCTGAGAAAATCTGGGCAGGGCGGCTCAGGTGAACCCTATGACCCCGACGAGGTGACAAATCAAACTTAAAGGCGACCCTTTAGGTAAGATTTAAGTGTCTAATATTTGAGTGTAATTTGTTAGAACTGCCACAGCCATGCGTCTGCTATTAGTGAGTGAAATGCATTGTGGGAATATCTGTTTTGACTGAGTTGACTGTGCCGGCCTCTGTGAAACTAATTTAGATTTGAGACCGCTCCTGGCTCATTTCTGACCAATCAGCGCATCTCTTCCCTGATTGGTTCATGGGGAATCCATCTTGCCTGTCAATCACTTTCTGTGATTGACGTTTCTCAATGGCGGAGAAACGTAGAGAGGGAGGGGGGGGGAGAGGGAGGGGGACGTTTTTTTGGTTGTTTAGTTTCAAAAATCTTGCTCTCTTCTGCTGTTTTCTGCTCTCTCTCTCTTTTTCAACACTCAAATCTTACCAGCGCCTTTTAATATCCACTTTGTTTGTTTCCACTTTTGTTATCCACGAAATCCCTGAGATGTATCTTCTTGTTTTTCTTGTTCATGTAATTACTTTTTTTTATAGAAACTTTCATCTCAAAGGAAGTACCGTGTTTTTTAACCTCTTCATCCGGAGACATTGATTATTTATTTTCTTATTATTACTTTCTTTTGGTACCAAGGTTAACTGACAAGCCCTTGTAGTTGTGGAGATACAGTCTATTCACTTTGGGTATGTTATTATAGGCAAACACCTGAAAAAGAGGCCGAGGTGATGAAAAGGTTAAACAGTGATTGAATGTGTTGAAAGCACGGAGGCCCACACAGGCTTACGTAATGTTGTTTTAGCAACGCGCCGCCATACTGTGGTGCTGTGGGCTCACTTTAAAAAACCGAAGACATCTTTATGGCCCCTCGGATGGAGCGGAGGACAGCAGGCAGTCCCGAGGCACTTAGCCAGCCTTTACACCCACAAGGGAGGCTTAGCACCTATATATAGGCTTGTGAATATTCACACAGTACGCTATTTATGGACAGATCAGTCTGTTTGCTTGGCGATAATAAACAACAATTTGTCCTTTTATGTTAGCAGCCGGGGCAAAAAGGGAACATGAGATATATAAAGCACAATGGTTCGTAAAGAGCAGTTCGTCTTCTGATCAGGGCCCCCAGGAGCCGCGCCCCCCCCTCTTTTATATCCCTCCCACGGCAGACCGAGGTTGATTGGAAGTCAAACTACGCCCGTTTATATCCGCTCTTTTTGCGAGGGACCGTGACCCCGGGGTTAGTCATTATCCCGTCCTGAAGGTTGCAGTATAGGGAGCTTTACTGCGGTACCATCTACTGCTACGCCATCTACACCCATCCATATGCACATCCATCCGTCCATCCAGCCATTCATCGATAAATCGGTTAGAAATGTCACAAATGTAAAGATTTCACGATCCACTGAATGTTATTCTGAAAGATTTGGTTGTTGTGATGCCGGAGATTTAAAAATGCACACACATTGTCTATGGAGCGGCCGATACAGGAGCTCGGACGCATTGGACGTTGTAAACAACAACC
>JAOPHQ010004043.1:52500-108421 GCA_030340625.1 Merluccius polli
CTTTAAAAAGATAATGAGTTACTTTCTCAAGAATAAAATAAAACTCAAAGACACTAACAACCGCAATACGTTTGCCATTACTTTTCATCTATATTTTCTCATCATACAAATGTTCAAAACCCCCCAAACAAACTCAGTAAATGAACCAACCGGATACGATAGTAGTGTAAATGTTTCGCTTCCCTTCCCCAGCCATGCCTCTAGGAACGCCCGCCCCACCCAACAAGCGGAAAAAGCCCAACAAGATCATTGTTGACCTGGCCCACATCACTCAGGATGGTGAGGTCACCACGACAACACTGCCTGCAGTATGACCTCCGCCAACAACAACACCATCATCATCCTCACTTAGTTAGGTCACTTTAGACGCACATGTTTTAAATTGGGACTTAAATTGGTTCTATGGACCAATTCTTCGTTTTTTATGTTGTTTAAATATTGTTATATATAATTGTGGCATAGCCAGAGCAGTTGGTAAATGCTGTCAAGACACAGCTCTCTCTCCTGTGTGTGTGTGTGTGTGTGTGGTGATAGCTAGTTACACATGCACCACAGGTGTGCAGCCTCACCCAGCCCCAGAGTCCAGTCAGTCTGACTTGGGCCAGGTGAGGCTACTTAAACCAGCTACCAACCACACACACACACACACACACTCCACAATAATGACTGTAGATGATATACAGGGAACACAACACTATACTATATATAATAGTGTAATTCCTTACATATACTTGAAAAAGATCTTGGGTCTGTGCAGAGTACGATTCAGAGCCAGAAGCGTCCGAGTTCGACCTGGGCACCAAGATCCGGACCCCCAGGGACATCATGCTGGAGGAGCTGTCCCTCATGAACAACCGCGGCTCCAAGATGTTCAAGATGAGGCAGAAGAGGGTGGAGAAGTTCATTTATGAGAACAACCCGGACCTCTTCAGCAGTGAGTCTATGGTGAGAGCCCACCCACCCATCCACTCATCCATCCACTCATCCATCCACGAATCCATCCACCCACCCATCCACTCATCCATCCACGAATCCATCCATCCACCCATCCACGAATCCATCCACTCATCCATCCATCCATCCACAAATCCATCCATCCACCCATCCATCCACTTATCCATCCATCCATCCATCCACCCATCCATCCACTTATCCATCCATCCATCCATCCATCATCCATCCACTCATCCATCCACGAATCCATCCATCCACCCATCCACGAATCCATCCACTCATCCATCCACTCATCCATCCATCCATCCACAAATCCATCCATCCACCCATCCATCCACTTATCCATCCATCCATCCATCCACCCATCCATCCACTTATCCATCCATCCATCCATCATCCATCCACTCATCCATCCACGAATCCATCCATCCACCCATCCACGAATCCATCCACTCATCCATCCATCCATCCACAAATCCATCCATCCACCCATCCACCCATCCATCCACTTATCCATCCATCCATCCACCCATCCATCTATCCATTCATCCATCCATCCATCCACTCATCCATCCATCCACCTATCCATCCATCCATCCACTCATCCATCCATCCACCCACCTATCTATCCATTCTCTTATCCATCCATCCATCCATCCACCCATCCATCTATTCTTCATCCATCCATCCACCCATCCATCCATCCATCCATCCAGCCACAAATCCATCCATCCACCCACCCACTCATCCATTCACTCATCCATCCATCCATCCACTCATCCATCCACTCATCCATCCATCCATCCACTCATCCATCCATCCATCCACTCATCCATCCATCCGTCTAGTAAAATTGTTTGAAATACCAACAACCTTTGGCAACATTTAACAACTTCAGCAACGCCTTTTGTCTGCTAAACATCTCTTGTCGAAGACACCAGGGACCGGATTATATCTGATACATCTCACGTCTCTCTGGCACAGAGAGACAATTGATTCTCAATCTACAATCTACAATTGATCAATTGATTTTAACAAAAGAACAAAATGTTGAGACAATTGAAAACACCGGCCGTTGGAATGTGATTGGTCTGATAGGAGAACCTCCAGAAGCTGGTGCCGAGTCTGGGTGGTCAGATGATGGATGGAAGCCTCTTGGTAAGCAAGCAGGTTGGGTGGCAGGTTGGGGGAGGAGGAGCCCCCCTGCCCCCACCCAAGCCAGGGAGCAAAGGGTGGGCAGGGGCTGGAGGAGCAGGAGGAGCAGGAGGTGGAGCAGGAGGCGGAGCAGGAGGTGGAGCGGGAGGTGCAGGGGGTCAAGGAGGCAGCATCCAGTGTGAAGCTGGAGTTGGGTGGACTCCCCTTAAAGGTTGGTTTGAAGAAATACTTTTTTTCAAATTAAGAGTTTGGTGATAATATGGAATATATATATATATTTTCAAATTAAGAGTTTGGTGATAATATGGAATATATATATTTTTATTTATTTATTTTTTCAAATTAAGAGTTTGGTTATAATATGGAATATATATATATATATATTTTCAAATTAAGAGTTTGGTGATAATATGGAATATATATATATATATATATATATATATATATATATATATATACATATATATAGACTCACACAACCACGGTGGTCCATATAGGCGGCGGCATGGATGACCCGACCAACAAGAAAGCTGCGAAGAACTATCTGTCCCCATGGGAAAAGGCCATGAAGGGAGATGCGAGCCTCACCGCCACCATGAAGTCTACGATGCCTGGGCCGTGTACCCCGCAGGATCTCATTAAGTACAAATCCTTCAACAGGTATTCTCCTTCAATCCCTGAGCACCAGAGAAACACCCGAATCTGAGTTGTAAAAAAGTGTTTTTTTTACGTATATATGTTTCAATGCCTTGTCTGTTGCTTTGCTTGCGGATGGTAAAACCGGATGTATAAGTACAGTTTAAGAGTCGTGGAACAGCGAAAGCTATAATACAACATACCACCATCAGTGGTAGCCTAGCATTAGAGCGACACATCTGTGGATTTTAATGCATTAGGCGAAAGCGAAAAGTCACATTGTCGGTAAATGGACTGCATTTATACGATGACACCATGACACTTAGCTAGGTGACCTTAGTGACCTTAAGGTCGCCAGGTCGACCCGCTCTACCTCCTGAGCCACCGCCGCCCCCCTACTGCTGTCTACCTCTGTTCTCCCCCATCAGGTCCGCCATGCCCTTCGGGGGCTACGAGAAGGCCAGGATGCTGATGAAGTTCCAGCTGCCGGACAAACCGAAGGAGGAGCCGGAGCCGGTGATGGTTTACCAGCACGAGATCGGCTGCAGGCCCTCGTTCAACCGCACTCCTATTGGCTGGCTGGGCAGCGGCGAGCCCAGCAGCATACACATGGAGACGGACACGGTTCCCTTCGACGGAGAAACCGACGACCTGTGAAAACCGCACACTGTGACGACATCATCAACAACTACATTCAGACAACAACAACAGCAGCAGCAACAACAACAACAACAACAACAAAAACGTTATGCACAGTCATCCCTCAACACAACACACACACACACACACACACACACACACACACACACACACACACACACACACACACACACACACACACACACATGCTTACACAGTTGCACACTTTTTAGCATGCTCAAGCTTGATAGGTACACTTAGACTTATCAGATAGATGTACAGAGGGAGGTTTCTATGAATGGGCAAAGCAAATAAAACCAAAGTTGTCAATTATCTTGATTATGGTTAATAACCAAAGAGATGTAGGAATGTATTGGCTTGTAATGAGGTGTGCTGGGAAGGGAAATAATTAAACTTTGTTTCACTAATAATCTTATCTTCATTGAAATGTCAAATTCTGTCCATTTTATTTCACGAGTAGGCCTACATGTTGGTGGCAGGTTATGTAAAAGTTGAAAGAATGAGCCTTGAATGACAGGAGGTTGAAGGTTAAATGGCCTATTTGTGTGGTTGCTGGTTTGCTCTTTGTTGCTTATATTGTTATATAGTGGATGATCTGTGGAATGTGCAATGACTAATATGGTCTGGATACACAATAATGACATTGAGTTCAATTTTCCCAATGATGGGAAATGTAATGTGTTTAATTGAAAGTCAAATGTCTCGCTGCTAAGCAACTGTATCCCCAAATCATTTCTCCATAATAAATGATCTCCATTTCAACTGTTCCAGTGTATCCTACTGTATATTTAAAAATACAGTTTAAATATACATTTATACATCTAAATATAGCCTATGCAATTTATAAAATAGTTTTACTGTTACTGAGACCATTCTCTTTTTTTGAGCGTCACAGCATTTATGTGTGCTGCACAAACTAAAAGACTGCATCATCCTTTTTTTTTTTGCATATCCATATTCAAACTGCCTGCATATCCATATTCAAACATGACGCTGTCAAAAAAAATATGCCTGCCTTGTACCTCGGGTGGGCATTTTTTGCAAAAGTCAATCATTACAGATTTTGTGCGACGACGCACAAAAGTGGGCGAGCTTTTATTTTGAAACTTGCCAACAACAAACTAAAAAGTACCGGAAGTGAGTTTCCCCGTTTCGCCGCCCCGGAGCCCAGAGGCTTTCCCTCTAGTAGTCCGCTTTCATTAAAACAAATTACAAAAAAAGCAAAAACTACATTTGCAGGTGGGGAGGGGTGTGTTAACGTTAATCCCCTTGTCCAAACCCCTCGCCTGCACTATGGTGGAGTTAGGACGGGAGGAGAGCAGGTGTTGTAAGGTGTCGCCCTCGGGAAGGTAAGTTAAGAAGTTACGTTGGTAACCGCTAGTGAGGTCAGAGATGGGGCTAAATGTCGCTCCGGAAGTGGAGACGGAGACGAGGGACAGCCCCAACTATAACCTAAGTCATGGCCCCCCTTCGCACACTTTTATCTCTCCTCTCGTATTACATAATCGTCTTCAGGTTGCCTATCTCACAACATAATGCATAATGTACAGGTTTGACCCATGGCCATGCTCCTTGTTTCATAGTACATACACACAGGCGGAAACTGCAAATGCATCGCCGTCGTAGCTGTAGGTCCCTTGACTCACTGTGTGTGTGTGTGTGTATCTGTGTCTGTGTGTGACTGTGTGTGGTTGTGTGTGTGTGTGTATCTGTGTCTGTGTGTGACTGTGTGTGGTTGTGTGTGTGTGTGTGTCAGGTGGTGCACCCTTGGTCTGGCTGCAGTCTGATGGCATCTGGACCGGGCAGCAGTTTGGCAGCTCTGCCCCGGACAGAGATGCTCACATACTGGATGCTTTCCTTTGGCTCGCATTTCTACGCTTTCTATCAACTGCACCGGTTCTCCAAAGGTAAAGTGCATTTTATTTAAAAAAAAAAAAAAGTCAGCACCACTGATTATTATTGCCCTTCCCAGGCCCCAGTTAACACTAAAAGCCTTGCAATACACCCACCAGCTGTTTATCTGAACCCACTCAGTGTCACCAACAACTAACAAACCAAAAAACATAATTCTACCCCAGAACATGAAGCCGGATTGGAGAGAGATTTGCAGCTGGAAACAGGACTTCTTCCAGGCTTTAATAGGGTATGTTTCAGTACAAACCTATTGGCGCATAATATTGAATAACTCGTGTGGAGTAATACATTTAATGTTAATCCATTCCTCCTTGAATATGACTTGAGTTTTGAGTTTAATTATTACAACGAGAAATCGTGGGCCCGCTATGTTGGTTATTGCAGATGTCCCCCAATCAAAACCCAACTGAAGAATTCCAACTATTTTCTGTTTAGTGAACCTATATAGGCAATTAACATTAAGTGATACTAATATTAATACTTCTAAATACTTACAAGTAACTGATGTAAGCTTGAACAAAGTAGCTACAAATGTAAACCATTCTGTCTTGGCATGTTTTTTCAAAAGTAAATATTACTGTTTAGTTTTTGCATGATGTGAACGCATGGTGGAGTTAGTCGTCTCTGTCAGGACCCTGCAGACTTTGAGTGGAGTTTCTGGAGTGAGTGGACCAGGAGGTCTCTGCTGTGGACTCTGACCGGCCATGGTTTGCTTTCCGTCTCCATGGGCATCTTCATACCCAAGGTAGGTGGAGACGTCTGCGTTTTTACATCCGTTTAAAGGCATCACAGCCGGTATGCTAATGATAAATGTAAACTTCTTTAAAGCTGTACTGTCATTTCCACACGTGCTTTGCTGATGTCTGTTCCATGGGTGTTATGCAGTGGTGCATAACACCACTTTTTTGTAATACTCACCGACATACCAGAAAAAAGTTTTGTCTCCTTTGCCTTGTCTCCTTCCTAATAAGCGGGTTATAAAGAACAGCGAGTACACCTCGGGG
Organism: Merluccius polli; assembly: GCA_030340625.1. Taxonomy (NCBI): domain Eukaryota; kingdom Metazoa; phylum Chordata; class Actinopteri; order Gadiformes; family Merlucciidae; genus Merluccius; species Merluccius polli. The sequence continues at coordinate 58,824 of JAOPHQ010004043.1, forward strand.
TCCTGCATCACCCGGTCGGGTTTATCTCGCGGGAATGCGCGGCTCGCCGTTCATTAACCCTTACTTATCATCCCAACAGCTCCGGGTGACGGCCCTGCTGGCGTACGGCCTCCTGGCAGCGGGCGGTGTCTTGGGGGTGAAGGGTGTGTGTGTGCTGCTGCTCCACCTGGGCCTGTCCTTCACGGTGGCCCGGCTGCGGCGGCCGGCCTTGTGCTGGGCCTGCAGTCTGCTCTCACTCTCCACCCTCCACATCCCACCACTGCAGAAGATACAGGTAGGATAATACAGCAGCAGATAGTAAAAAAAACTCTCTCCCTCTATGTATATATATAGATATAGATATATATATATATATATATATATATATATATATATATATATATATATATAGTATTATTTTAATTTTTTAATTTTTGTATTATATATAATAATAATAATAATAATAATAATAATAATTATTATTATTATTATTAATAATAATAATAATAATAATAATAATAATAATAATAATAATAATAATAATAATAATTATTATTATTATTATTATTATTATTATTATTATTATTATTTTCAGTTAGTTTTTTTTAATGTTCTGTGGTAATGTAGACATTATTCACCATTTGCACTTTCGTGGCCACTAATGAAAAATAATGCACACCCTTGAAGTGTTATTGACCAATCAGGATCAAGTATTTAACAACGCTATAGTATAAACCACCTTATACCACAGCACAGTTAAATACCTGATCCTGATTGGTCAATAACACTTCAAGGGTGTGCATTATTTTTCAAATCATTTTTCAATCAGTTTTCTGGTCTCTCTCTCTTGCTGCTCTGTCTTTACAACTCTTGAATCTTGCCTCCAGCATCTTTATCCTATTTTCGAATAGCCTCAAGTCAGAGTAGTATTGAGCTGTCGCTTATCAATGACACAGAGAGTCGTATTCCCCATTCATTTTGTATCCCCTTTTGGCTCTACAAAAGTATATCTATTTTTTTTTCATGGTTGCTTTCAGAATGGCACTGTAGCTGGTGACAAGGTCATGAATTACTGATGTCAGTATAGCTGCTCCGGGTTATTTTCTGTTGTGTGCGTTCAGTTCCAAGGATTACATGAATATTTCATGATTTAAGTGTGTGTGGAGCGCGTGGAGCACATCGCATTTGAATTTGTGTTTTTTTTCTTTTTAAAAAAATGTTACACAGTAAAGCAATGTATATATGGATCAATTGAAAAAAGCCAATCTACAATAATCTGAATTTGCTGTGTTCCCTTCATAAAGTAAAAATGTGTGTGTGTGTGTGTATGTGTATGTGTATGTGTATGTGTATGTGTATATGTATATATATATATACAGTATATACTATATATGTTAGTTGGTGTGGGCGTTGCTTACACGGCTGTAGTATAAAGAAATGGCCACAAGAGGGTGCACCAATATCAGACTGAAGACTTTGGCTTTACTTATATTTTACCTGTATGCTTTTCAGGGTTTGTGTTCTTGCTTATGTCATCAGGCTTCAAGTATCCAGTATTTATTATCTCAAGGTGTTGTGTTCGTTGTCTTGGTCAGTCAGTGAAGAAAAATATCATTCTTAGTTTTCCCCCCCGCCGCTAAAACAGTGTCCATCCACCTTGGCTAGAATATTGTGGAAGAGGCGAATGCATCCCATTGGTCCATTGGCCCCTTTTTTAAAGCACACATTTTGAAATGTCTTCCCTTTACTTGACAGTTATGTTATTAAAAAGAACGAAAAATGCTCTCTGTGCGCTTTTGTCCCCCCCCCCCCCCCCATGCCTTGTGGCGGATGAAAGGACTCTAATAATAGAAGTAACCCCCCCCCCCCCCCCCCCCCCCCTCCGACAGAGAGGCTGGTACGACACAGAAGAGGAATACTATCTGCTGCTGTTTAGCGTCGCCGTCTGCGGCCTCCGCATCATCAGCTTCAGCCTGGAGCATTGCTGGCGCCCCCTGGAGCCCGGCGCGGCGGTGCAGCTCTTCTGGCTACTTTCCTACGCCTTTTACCATCCCTTGTTCTATAATGGGCCCATTATCACCTACAAGGACTACACACAGCAGGTAATTAAGGGTCCCTGAGTGTGTGTGCATTATGTCCACTCCCACTCACTCCCAGTCAGAATTTCCCAGTCAGTTTGATTCATCGTCTTACCCTACGTTATTAAGACTTGGACCAGGATCAATCCATAGCAGTACTATGTATCCCACTACATCACTTTTCATCTAAAATGAGCTGTTTTGGAGTTTGTTTTATTAATACAAATAATAAACCGTTTTTGTGTGACACACTCAGCCTGACCCTATACCAAGCCAGAAGCCACTAAGGGTTTCTAGACGACTGAATTTGACTAATTGACTAGTTTTTCCATTATAGTAGTCGACTAGTCGTTATGTAAGAAAGACGTTTCTAGGTAACAATGAAAATTGTATTTTGTAATGCAGAAAGTTCAACCTTTCCACTGTGACATGTCACACGATCACAGCTTTTAATCGCAAAAAGAAAAATAAATGGTCACAAAATAGCCAGTTGTCATCAAGAGGGTTAATATTTATTTAGTAGTAGTTACTAGTTGACTGCTACCAACAGCGGCCACTCTAGTGGTTACACCAGTCGACTATTCAACGGGTCGACTAGTCGGTGAAACCCCGAGTAGCCGCCCAATACGTTGAATACACTGCAACGCAACCGACTGGTGGCTGTTTTCTCCGCAGATGCGGCGCTCCGCTGGGGAAAGCGTCGACGCGGACGGCGTTTTCCGCTACGCGGCGCTGCGGACGGGCCGGATCGCGCTGTGGTGGCTGACGGCAGAATGCATGATCCACGCCATGTACATGCACGCCATCCAGGCTAACGAGACCTACTTAGACAGCCTCCCTCCCTGGGCCCTGGGTATGCCCCCCCCACACTCCCCACACATCTCATTACGCAGGATTTCAGCAGAGGATTTCATGTAAAAGAGTCGGTTGAGTCAGACCCATGTCTGGATACGAGATGTGAGACAGAATGTACACACAGACGCCTTTCTGTTACGAGATGTACAGGAAGGAAAATGTCTCGCAAAGAAATGCAGAACACGTTTTTCTGGGTAAAAACCACTAAAGTGAAAGCATGCAACACAACTCACGTCGATGAAATATCGTCAATTAATTATCGGACATATTACGCATCATAAAATGTGCATGTGTACACACAGGGAATATCCAGTTGGAAATCCAATCGGCGTTGGATTTCATTGTTTCGGCGGCTTTCATCGAATATGTCGACTGGTGTTCGCCGGCTGAAATTACATCCCATCCGCTTTTGTGTTTTGTGAGAAAAAAAAAAAAAGACAAACATTGATTTTACACCTGTGTGATGATAACCATCCTAGCATCGCAAAAGGGAAAGTTTGTATGTGTAACGACGGCGTGAGGCTGGCGTCTCATCCGCCCCCTTTCTTATAAATGTTTCTTTCTTTCTTCTTTCATCTTTTTTTTTTGTCTTCCCTGCGTCTCATGTGGCCAGGTGGCCTGGCGCTGGCCCTGGTCCAGTTCTTCTATGTGAAGTACCTGGTGCTGTTCGGCGTACCGTCCATGCTGGCCGCGCTCGATAAGCTGTCTCCCCCGACGCTGCCCCGCTGCGTCAGCACCATGCACAGCTTCACGGGCATGTGGAGGTACGTCACGCACACGCACACACACATATGCACGCACACACATGCACACACGCACACACACGCACACACACACACACACACACACACACACACACACACACACACACATATGCACGCACACACATATGCATATGAGGCATCCCAATTCTCCTTTGAAAAGCTGAGTTACCTTCATGTGGGAACGTAAACCATTTTTGACGTTTGTTGCTGGAAAAATGTCATTCCTATGCAGCAGTTTAACTTGATTTAAATTTGATTCGCTCTTTGTAGGGCCCTTGTCAACACCAAAAGCCAACAAACACCGCTAGAATGACAAGCGGTCGTCCAGCGATTACATGAAATTACATAAAAGTAGACGGCGAGGCATTTCTGCGGCCGTTTGATTGAACTGTCAGCTGTCAGAGCTTTGCGTCAGAGAGATACGCTTTGCGTCAGAGAGATACGTCCGCGATGTGCAACCACAAAAAAAAACCGTAGACCCCCCCCCCCCCCCACCGCCGATCTGCATTTTAGTCCGAAGGCCTGTTTCACATTTGAATATATTTCTCTAAAACACCACCGCCACCGCCGCCGCAGTCGATCAAACCTCGTCTCACTCGCTCCCCAACCGACGCGGCTTCACCTCCTCTTCCCATCGTTTGTCAGAAAAACAGTTTCCAAATGTTTCCTATTACGGCCTGCGCATGTATAATGTAATCCCACAGGGTCGTGACCTCTGGGGTTGTTTGTGTGAGTCGCGCGGCGCGACCCCAAGCGCAGCGTTTCGCCCGGCGCTAGAGTGGTGCCCGGTGGGGAGTACTTCAAGTGGTTAATTGACCGCAACAATCAGATTTGTCTGAGCGCTTGTGCTTTATCGCATCTCCTGTCGTTGAGATGGCAATCAGAACGATTGGTCGCCGCGACGGCGGAAACAATAACCGGAAGTGCGCCCCCCTTAAGTCTATCATGGATAATTCAGTGTTTGTGAATGCTGTTGTGTTATTGGTTTGCGTTGTCGGTGTATTCTCGGTGTTTCTGAACCAATGAAGTCAAATAGTACTCAACCTTTTCCAGTGAATGTTATTTTGACTCCAACCGGTACAGCTGTTGATGACAGTTGGGTAGAGAAATGCATCGGAGGAGTTAAGCCTCATTGAACTTTTGTCTTTTTCGTGTTGCTTTTGGCTTTATTCGTGTTGCTGCGTTGCATTATTAACGATGCTTTCTTCAAACCAGACATCGACCGCCGTGTGAAATAAAACACGCCGTAACGCCCCGGCCAGCGTTCCTCTCCTCGGGGTGCGCGCTGGGAAGCTTTGTGCCGAAAACATTTTCCTCCAAGCAAACAATAAAAACCTTATCACTGTGTCTTCCCTCTCCTGGAGGAAACAGCAGGTAACAGAAGAAGTAATAATTCCTTCTCTCAGAATAGTACCCAAATGAATCCCCAAGTGTTGGGGTACTACTAAAAAAAAGTTAATAACCAGACAACAAAAAAAGGATGAAACGAAATGAAAGGTTGTTATTTTTTTTTCCCGTTCGCATTTCTTGCCTCAAAGCGTTGTCGGCCCCCGACGAGCTCGCTACATTTCACCCCCGCCGTAAGACACAAAGCGAATGCCGCCAGCGCTAAAATACAAATAAAATAGCTGGCGTCGTGGCAACATCGGGTCTATATATATACTGTATATAAAGGTGCGTTTTACAGTTTAGACAAAACAGCGCTTAACCTTTTCTGCGCTTCCCAGACTCTGTGTGTACAACCCGCCCCGCGTTTTTCTGCCTGCAATCAGCAAGAATAAATCCCCCCACCGCGGTCTTAATGAGATCCGGTCGGATAAGGGTGGTGGGGGTTTGAGCGCATAACAATAAAAGGACTAAACGCGATGAAGCCAAGGTTTTGCGTTTGACCGATGTGCTGACACAGAGGAGCCCCCCCCCCCCCCTCCTCCTTCGGCCGCCGCCGCCCGCTGAGTCGGCCGACGTCCGCCGGTATCGACGCAGCGCGTAAAGCTGTCCGGCGTTCTTTTTTATTGGCGGCGAGCGTCAACTTTATAAGCAGGGTTAGGAGACGGCCTTTCAATTCCTAATGCGCCCAGAGCGAGCGAGTGCACGCACACGCACACACACACACACACACACACACACACGCACACACACGCAGATGCACACACTCACACACACATGCATGGACACACATGCACACACACACAAACACACACACACACACACACGCGCACACACACACGCATGGACACACATGTGCACACGCGCGCGCACACACACACACACACACACACACACACACACACACACACACACACACACACACACACACGGACACACACACACGGACACACACACACACACGCGCGCGCATGGACCCACACACACACCCACACACACGTGTCTATTTTAGTCATTTCTGAGGGTATTCAGGTGTTTCTGAGCCTAGTCTATATCAGTATGTAAATTTCTGACTCAATAGTGATTTATTTCCCCCCCCCCCCTCCTTCCTCTTCTCATTGTAGGCATTTTGATGAGGGGCTGTATCGATGGCTCATCAGGTAAGAGCCACTTCCCCCGTTCTGGGAGTCCTGGACACTTCAATTGACATGTTAATGATATTTTTTTGCAATGATGCCAAGCAAAAAAACAAACAAAAACAAAACAAAAAACTGTCACCACTGTGCTTCTTTTGTCCGTTTTACGTACGACAAATTTAATATATAGGCAGTTCATTGTTGTTGCCAAGCAGCCTCATTACCACTATTGTGGAAAACCGTGCGTGACAGAATAGATTTACTCTCCAAAAGGTGTCATTCTCCAGCGTTATCCTGCCACAATGGGGCATTTTAAGGTATACGACATTTTTCATAATGATATCTACCGTTTTATGTTTTTCCAGTAATTTATTTCATATTTTTTTTCCCCCTTGGCAAAATGCCAGCCTGTTAAATATGCGCATAAATTCGTGCATGTACTTTAAAACAACACAAATGATTAGTTTGTCTGCTTTTAATGACACACAGTCGGCTGTTACCGACCGTTGGTAGCTCATAAGACCACTAGTTGTCCTGCTAGTTGTAATGGCACACTGATTTATATGTTATTTATATTATATTCATGAGACCTAGTTCCTACTGGGTTGTCTTTAATAATGAGTCCCTCTAGCTTAGGGCTCCTCTACCTTTTTGCTACTGTGGCCCGGTATGCAAATTAGTAATATTTTCACGGCCTGGTATGGAGGGGGGGGGGGGGGGGCACGATGCAATTATTTTTATTTGGCCATCATTGTATGCCCGCCCCATCTAATTGAGTAAACACAGCAACCGTAGGACCATTACCTAAAAGTAAAAGTGTATATACTGTAAAAGTGTGTGTGTGTGTAAATAGCAAATAACAAGTCCATCAGACTCCATTAAAGTCTGGTTCTTTGCCATTGTTATCTTAGGTATGGGTAACGAAGCGCGCCCATTACGCTCCCTGATCTCTGATTCGTGTATGAGGTCATTCATTAGCAAATATGGATGTTGGGATGTGCAAAACACAAACTGCATAGCAACAAGCATTTGATAGGCTGTGAAATACCTTTTATTCAGACGTATGCGCTTTGGGCAACTATAGTTTATAGTTAATGACACCCAGTTGCTCATTGTGCTGCTAAATGTAATTAGGTACAATATAAATAGACTATGCAACCGCTAATGCAACATATAATTGAATTATATGGAAACTCTGCGTCCCGCTGGCCCAAGGCCCAGAACCGGTTCACGGCCCAGTACCGGTCCACAGTCCACTACCGGTTCACGGCCCAGTACCGGTCCACGGCCCAGTACCGGTCCACAGTCCACTACCGGTTCACGGCCCAGTACCGGTCCACAGTCCACTACCGGTTCACGGCCCAGTACCGGTCCACGGTCCAGTACCGGCCCACGGCCCAGTAGCGGTCCGCGCCCCGGTGTTTGAGAACCAACTGCTCTGGCTGACTTGAAACAGCCATTGTGTTACTACCGTTTCATTAAAGGAACTATATATATTTAAAAAAATGATAATTTCCTTTGAAAGCTTTAATGCGAGTTAAAATTGCTCCACACAACGTCGATCAGCGTGACTCATCATCATCCACTCACCTAAGGAGGCGGCATTTACATTGCAAATTTGAGTTTCCATTTCCACCCGTGTCCATTAGAAACTCTCTCTCTCTCTCTCTCCCCCTCCCCCCCCACCCTCGTGTCGCCCCCTCGCGTCGCCTCAACTGCCCCCGTTGTAATTATCCCTCCGCCGCAGATGCGAAAGCGATAGCCGTGACGCGCCGGCTCCCACGAAATGGCCGCTAAAGAGCTTTTAATGCAGTTCTGAAAATGTGCTGTAATTGTGTGAAGGGCCCTCAGACGAGTGCGTAGGTGTTGAGACCAGGCGAACCACATGACTCACTTGCCTCTCCCCCCCAGTCTCCCCCAGTCCCCCAGTCCCCCAATCCCCCCCCCCAAGTCTCCCCCCCAGTCCCCCCCCCCCCCCCCCCCCCCACCGGGGCGTATCAGAGTGGCTCACTCCTGATCGTCGTGCCATTACGGCCGCCGGCGTCCGCTACCGCGAGGCCCCGCCTTCGCCCTTTTGTCTGCGGCTGTCCAGCGCCAAACAAAAGGACCCTCTCACCTGCTGCTCCGTTAGCCGGGTTCCTGAGGGAAATGTGTGCTGGCTGAGTGGTCCATGTGACTGAAGGGTCTGATAAGTGCAGAGTCTCATCATCAATAAAAGACACGCGGCGGTGGGATTATTCATTAGGTTTCACTCGACCGCCAAATCCTTGCTCACCTTCTCACGGCTTCCATGGCCTTCGAGTGTTTGCTGAGCTTACCTGGTTAACCAGCTTAGTTCCCAGGACCTTTACGAATGGATATTTGGGCGAGCTAACCCCTGTTAAACCAGTGTAGTTTCCGTGGCATTTGAACGGATGTGCGTGTGTGTGTGTGTGTGTGTGTGTGGATTAATGTCCGCCGCCAGTCCGCCCTCAGAACGGCGAAGGCGGGCGGCTAGCTCCCCGCTGCTGAAATGCCTCAGAAAGCGCTGGCTCATCTTTCAGGAACATTGATTAGCCACAGGCTGTCCGAGATAATTAGTTCCCAGCTGGGCGACGCCGGGGCTTGAAAGCGATGTTGGCTTGTAAGTGTGGCAGAGCGATCCGGCGCGATCAGGACGCCCCCGGCCCCCTGGGGACCCCCCGGCGGAAAGGTTCCCTATGATACGAGAGTTCATGTTTCAATAGGTCACGCGTGATATTCCCTCTGGGCGGCCCCGGCCCCCGGCGGTGGGAATCTGCGTGAAATGAATCTCGTTTTCGAACAAATTAACAACAGGTTTTGTTGTTTTGCGATCGATGCGGTATGGATAATCTTTGTAGGATTTACATATTACTGCGAAAACGTCGTCGTCGATTTTCCTTTTTGTGTATTTATTTAATCGCCGTTTTCGTATCGGCGGTCGATGCGACCGCACGTAATTGGGTCGCCTATATACAATTCATTTGGGGGGGGGGGAAGACGCAGGGCTAGGGAAGATGTATTCCCCAGCATAATGTTCAGAAGAGGAAGTGCTCCCACCATCTGCTCCGTCGCCGGCGAGATGAGCCGTCCCAGAGAGGCCGCTGAATTCATCGCCGCGCATAAATAACAATTATGCAGAATGGTGCCGTTCTGCCCCCCCCCCCCCCCCCCCCTGTTCCTAATTTACACAATAGTACGCTTATCTGAATGAAAAAGAAACAGGAAAAAAACCTGATGAATATAATATGACGCTGTTATTCCGGTGACAGGTCCACTTTAGGATGCATTGATGAGCCATGTTCGCAATGCCCTGTATTGTTTTACACCTGCGCCGGCCGCTCGCCGCCGCCGCCACTGCTGCTGCCTGCTGCTGAAATACAGTATGTCATTAAGAAGCTATAGATAGGTACATAGGTATTAGTGAAGTGTATATATGTATATATATATATATATATATATATATATATATATATATATATATATATATATATATATATAGGTCAAACAGGTCACCGGGTCAACCAGGTGTCCGACACAGATACAAAATAAATATTATAGGGCGCTGGCTTTACTGTTTTGTTAAAAAATGTCGAGACATTAAATTGAGGAAACCTCAGCTCTACATCAGGCGTTACGATGGGGGGGCTAGGGAGGGCTGCAGCTCCCCCTGGAGATTGAGGAGGAACTTTTAAAAAATAAAATAAAAATAATACAATAACAATATTTTTTCGTTTATTTATATTATGTGTATTTTTTTTTCATTATAATTTCGAAATAATATATACTTAATTTGCCAATATTCAATAACTACTGTGTATTTTTGTATTGTACTTGTCTTGTGCATTTATGGACCTGGAGTCTGGAATAAAGTTTTCAATTCAATTCAATAAGCCATGAATATTGAGCTGATGCAAAAAAACAAAACACTTAACGTCGTGATGCTCATGTCATAAAGCTGTTGAAGTTGAATGAAACCTTGTTCCTGCGGCGTGTCTCATGCTTCTAGCGAGCTATGGCTCATTCACACACACACACACACACACAAAAACCCCCCAAAAAAACCCAGTTGGCGCCCAACATCTCCTTATGCGCCAGCCCTGCTGTGAGCATCTTCCGGCCGCTATGTAAATCAGGCTGTTTGTTTGGCCCCAGACATCTGGCCACGTTCTTTATGGTTCCCCATTATGCTGTTTCGCTGTCTGTCTCCCCCCCCCTCCCCTCCCCGCTGCCAGGTACATCTACGTCCCCCTCGGCGGATCCCGCTGCGGCGCCGCACGCAAAGCCCTGTCCACCGGCCTGGCGTTCGGCTTCGTGTGCCTGTGGCACGGCGGCCACGACTACCTGCAGTACTGGGCCCTGATGAACTGGGCCGGCGTGCTGGCGGAGAACGGGCTCCGGGCCCTCGCCGCGTCCGCCGCCGTCAGCTCCTTTGTCGTAAGTTACGGGTTAAGAAGACTTGAAGTTTGGGACAGAAGTGTGTCATGTGTTCATAGAAAGCATTCATCAAAAGCAACCGTTGGTCTAGAGAGCGTTCGGTTTCATTTGAACATCCCTGCTGTAGGAGTTTCGGTCTAGAACTGCTCCGTTTGAAAAGTGTCCTGAGATAACTTCTGTTATGAATTGGCGCTATACAAATAAAATTGAATTGAATTGGTGTTTATTCAAATAGGAGATTCGACCTTGGCCAAGACCGTTCCCTGCTCTGTGTAAGTAAGGAGAGCAGGGCGCCGGAGGAGGGTGTGTGGACACATGCTGAGACTTGTGTACAACAAAAAGTGTGGCGTGAAGTAGGGCTGCAACTTACGATTATTCCCATAGTCTCATAGATCATTTTTTCGATTAATCTTTTAGTCTAGAAAACGTCATAAATAATAGCAAATGCCATCACCGGTTCCCATAGTCCAAAGTGATGTCTTACTTTGTCTTGCTTCTGACAAGCAAGCCAAGAAAAAGGATTAGTTTTCTAATGATCCACGAACCAAGCATTTGAATTCCTGAAGCATCAAGCAGGCGAATGTTTCGGTATTTCCACTTGATACTTCAGATATTACACTACTTGTTGTTTTTTTTGTCAATGGGACTAATCGTTCAATTAAACTAACATCGTGCCGTTTCCCCAGGAGCGGAGACTCTCTGCGGCGATGAGGCGGCGCTGTGCGGCCCTCCTCTCCGCCCTGTCCACCGCCATGCTGATCCTGTCCAACCTGGTCTTCCTGGGGGGGACGCACGTCGGATGGGTTTTCTGGAAGCGCGTCTTCGTTCAAGGTGAGCCGCCGCCGCCGCCGCCTTCCTGAAGCTCGCAGGCCGCCCCTCGGCCAATGGAGGATGAGGGGACGTTGCGCTCTGTTGTCGTCACGCGTATATTTGAATTATGCATGTCGATTTCTAGATTTTATATGGGCAGGTAGGCAGTATACCGCAGAGTGGAGATCGTTAAAGTCACCCCATGTCACCTTACTTTCTATTTTTCTTTCTATTTTATGAGTCAATAACGAGTGGGTCGGGGCAAGACGTCTGGCTTGACATTGGGTACCGAAAGCCAGAACCTTTCGGCTGGGAGTAAAACATCCTCACTAATAGACTACCCTGCAGCCCCCCCCCCCCTCCCCAATTATTATGAATGGTTTTATGTACTTTTATTTTTATTTTGGGGGGGGGGGGGGGGGTAATTGCAGGGTTGAGGTGACATGGCAAATGTCACATAAGCGGCGTGAGGAAACGCTCCCCTCATTAGACATACGCCGCTCGCCGAAGTCGGTGCACGTCTCGCTCCGCGTGTCTATTTGCGGACGATCCTGCAACACGCCACCTGGAACTAGACATTGTTAGCCGACATTATCCGATGTCGGATGTGACTAATGTGACAAGTGTTACAAACGGGTCGCCAGTCCGGATCCCGGTCCCCAGGACAGTGGTTCTACAATGGGGGGTCCACTACTACTCCTAGGGGTACTTTGAAGGATTGCAGGGGGTACATGGTACACTTCCTTCGAATACTAACATATAAGTTCGGTAACTCTTTCCATTGAATGACACACATCGTAAGTGAAGCACAAGCCCATGTTCATCTTTAAGTATTTGCACCTACCTGTATTTAATGTTCACGTTTTCACCAAATAACAATAAAAATATCATTTAAATCTTTTTTCGCTTTTCTGCTTGTGAAAGCTGTACTTGGCTGAAAAAATATCTTTGGAGGGGATCACATTAGTAAAAAAAAACAGTCTGAGAACCGCTGCCCCAGGACATTCGACGCATACAATATGAAATAAAAAAATAAAAACACGCATTACCACATTTACCCGTATGTTATCAAAACCACCAAACAATTATTTTTCCGATCCGCTGGTTTTTTCCGTGTGACCTTTCTCTGTTCTGCGCTGCATTGCGACACCATTCGGCGTTCATGTTGGGGGGGGGGGAGAGGCTGTTTGTATTCCAGGAAGCAGACTTCTCATCCGGACTCGGTTCAATCTGCTCCAGTACGCCGCTGACTAGCTCTCCAGTCTCCAGCAGCACTGAGGAGAACGACTACGCCTCAAATCACCGCCCTGAAGTGCCGGCGGAGGAGGAACGGACTGTGTTTCACAAGAGTGGTCCAAGAGGAAACATGGCTGCCAATCATCGGCCCAATGTAGACAACAACCTTGTGAAGTGTACTTTCAGACATGTTGTCCGGGTTAAACAGAGGTGGGCAGCGCGGGGGAAAACGGGGTGACATACAAGGGGATTTAAGGGGTTTAAGGTATTATTAATGTCATTTCAATCTCCCAAGTAGCTTTTCGTCTGCAACGGTATCGACGTGAGGAAAGTCACATCTAATTATACCCGGATGTTAATATCTCGGATGTCTTCCAGGAGATCACCTTTGACCCGTGTTAACGACCGGCCGACAACATTGCTGTAAAAAAAAGCAAACAAACACAGCATTATTTATGGGCTTTCCTTTTAAACCATTAACATTTTGGACCTTTTAAATTGAAATGCAAGGGGTTCCCCTATAGCATCCTGCGCAGCCGTCGCCACAAAGCGCCAACAGAGAGCAGTGATCTAATTAAAGCCAAATCAATGCTTTTGAATCAGCCTGCTTGAGGAGAGTTTAGGAGGGGTGTGTGTGTGTGTGTGTGTGTGTGTGTGTGTGTGTGTGTGTGTGTGTGTGTGTGTGTGTGTGTGTGTGTGTGTGTGTGTGTGTGTGTGTGTGTGTGTGTGTGTTAGGGCTGCACAATTAATTGCATATTAACCGTTTTTAACCAGATTTTGACCTCTACAATTAGCTAATCATGAAAGGTCGCAATTCATTTATAACAAAAACAAATATAAAAACATAAATACATCTAATTGTGTACACCCGTTACATTCAAATCTAATTACAACTGTTACAACTCAGCAATTGCTATATCTAAATTGTTTTTTCATATACAGTATATTAATTGAATCAATCGCTAATCATAATGAATAATTACAATCCCTATATTGGCCAAAATAATCACAATTATCTTTTTTGTCATAATCGTGTGTGTGTGTGTGTGTGTGTGTGTGTGTGTGTGTGTGTGTGTGTGTGTGTGTGTGTGTGTGTGTGTGTGTGTGTGTGTGTGTGTGTGTGTGTGCGTGTGTGTGTGTGTGTGTGTGCGTGCGCTGCTCAGGCTTTGACCGCATGTGTGTTTCAGTGAGCCTTCCTTCCCATCAGGGTAATAATGAACAACTGGGGTCAGAAACGAAGGGAAGATGATTTATCGACGATTCATTCATATCGGCAGTTGAGAGACGACCTTCTGTCCGACTCGCGACGCGATGCAACTGTGATGAGTCGGTTCAAAAGGGGTTTGATTGGAGCCGCCGGGACCATGCTGATCAATGGCCGACTGTATATGTTAAGGACCGATCCGCTCTTTCTTCTCCACTGCTGAAAACCACATGCTGTTCTCAATCTCAGGTCATTTAAAACAATCAGCCTAGAGACCCTTAAGACCAGTTTCTCGTAACCTTTGACCTCTACGTCCTGCGTAGGAGCCGACGTACGCCTGTCCTGTTCGATTCTCTCGACGACCGTTCCTCCAGTCGACCTCACGCTCGGCGGGTGTATTGCGGAGGAACCCCAGGAAGCGCCACGTCGGGCGAGAAGTTGTTTGGACGAGCGGCTCCTGAGAAAGCGGCAAGCAGCGACAACCGAAGGCCAAGCCATCGGCCCGCTGCCGAACCGGCGCCGCACCAGTAATGAGAATAACGCTTTAACAGAACGTGGCGGCCGGTTTTAGTCCCACTCCCTGTCTCACAGATAATAGAGCCAACCTTTTTTGATAACACATACGAATGGGCTTTTTCTGACAGGAAAGCGCATTTACATCCGTGAATCTTTGTCCCGGTACATCATTAAATTGTCCAGATGGTTTAAAGAAAGCATTTTCCATTTTCGTGAAACTTGATTCGTTAGTTTTTTTTTTTACATTTTCTCCCGCCACAAAAAAACGTTTGACGGACACAATGAATACCTGTTTTTTAGTGAGGGGGGGGAAAAACCAAACAAAAGCCTCCCCACATAGCGCTTTGTGCTGCTTATCGCCCCCCCCCCCACCACCCACTGCAAGTGTGAACGACGCGGCGGCGAGTGTGCATGTGAAATGAGATTGTGAAGCGCATGGGAAGAAGAATGGATGATGGAGAGGCATTGTGGTGGCAGGTGCGGGTCAGAGAGCGGCGGCAGATGGAGACGTATTGCGGGGAGCGCTCCGCATGCGGCCGCCGCAGTACAGCGGGTCTGTAAACGTTGAACGGAAAATAAAGGAGAGGTTAAAGTCGCACCGGTTACTGCTCCGCAATTGTACTCCAACAGGGGGTCAAACTAGGAGGAATGAAGTTGTCTCTGTGTACGATTTTTTTCATTTTATTTATCCTTTATTTAACCAGGAAGGTCCCATTCAGATACAATATCTCTTCTTCCAGGGAGTCCTGGTCACGATGATTTCCTCCAGGATCTACTGTATGAGATGTATTTGTGTTATTTTGACTGTTTATTTATTTTCATTTAATTTCAGGCTGGTCTACAATCGCACCGCCCATGTTGGCGTTCCTGTACTGCTTCGCTCAGATCGGACTTCGAGCGGGCGCCCTGACCCCCGGCGTCCCGCCCGGCCCCCGCCTCACGAGTCGCCTGTACGGTGACATAAGGTGCGCATCCCCGCCACAAAGTCAGAACCAGAACTATAACTATAACTGCTGTCGGTGTGCTCAGCATGGGGCTCGGGCGTCCGCCGGCTCTTCGGGCCGCCGGCCAGCGTCTCAGCTGTCAGGACAGCACCCAGCCAAACTCAAACCCCGACTGAAGTCGCGCCAGGCTGTGCCGCCGCACCTCCTCCAGGCTAAGCCCTTCTACACTGTGTGCACTATGAGAGGCCTAGCGGAGGGCGGCGCGGTCCAAAATAGTTTCAACAAGCGCCGACCTCGTTGCGATAGCCGATCGCGATCGTCTCCGTTTGTTTTGTATTTTGTTTTGTTTTTTCTAATCCTAGAAGCGACACTGAATTCACGTGAAACCGAACATCAGTTTGAACTGCAAATGTAAGCGAGAACAAATAAAGACGCTATAACGAAGGAAATATTTGATATATTTATAAAATGCATAATGATGAAACTTAGCATTAACGTATGTGTTGATAGCCATTAGGGCTTCTAATGAATGGAAGTTGCAAACCTATATTTTTTACCATTGTTGTACAAATGTGTGACAGGATGTATCGTAAAACAATTGTCTTAAACCAGAATTTGTAACTGGATTTGAAATAAATGCTTTTTTAATTACGAAACCAAGATAACCTAAAATAAATACATATGGGTTTATTATGCAAATATCGAAAGGACTAAAAACACAGCCCCATACTTTAGTGTTTGTAATCAGCAGAGCCTGTGCTTGATAAGCTCTTAGAGGGTTTCATTACTCGCTCTGTACTCTTGGCTGGTGGATTACCGTGGCGTTAAGTAGGATGAGGGTGGTGGGTCAGAAAGAAATCTTCTTAAATGAGCACCAAAGTCTGCAGTGTAAGAAGATAAGCCCGCAGAATACATTGGCTATCTTGTAAATTAGGTAACCTTATTAGGGCCCCGAGATAAGACACAAACAAAGGCGAGTTGCGGCGGCGGCGCCTCTGGATGAGCTCACCGCCGCGTTAACAAACAGCATACAAAATATATATATATATATTAATAAAATATTTATTATGAACAGTGTATCACAGTTAAAGTATTCCATTGTGCTTGCCATGGTTACATTTCTGATCACATGAAAGAGTGTGTTTGTGTGTGTGTGTCTGTGACTGTGTGTTTTAACATATACTGTATATATATAATATAGGCATGTGCATATTACGTATGACAACACTACAGCCAAAATTGTCAGAGTTGTTATAAACAAGACATTCCAGTATAGTCTGTGGATCTGTAGTCTGGTAAGGTAGGCACGTCCCTACAGCTGACCACCCAAAAATATAAATATCAGGTCAACTTTCCCAACTCATGCGTCCTCTCCATGTCTATACTATTTCACTGCAGGACTGGGCAACGACTTAATAAGGGGGATTTTCCTGAAGGCACAGTTGCATGCTTTTCATTAACAGGCAATGGGTATGACTGTCGAACGAGCATAATACGTTTAGCAATGTAGTGATGATGGCAATATTGTTGTCATGACCGCGGCCATATTATTGTTCATAATGGTAGTACACCGTATACAAAGTAAATCTGAAGTCGGCAATGCAAGGCGTCCCCTTCCAGGTTTTCCGACCACGTTATGAACGATACACAATGGTACCAGATATTGCTCTCTATAAGCTCTGGACTGCAGCTCCGCCGTCATGCAATCCCATCCCAACGTAAGCATGAGGAAATAGTAAAGGATTAGGGGTTTTCAAAAGTGGTCTTTTTAAATAACACCGCCGGTATAGAAAATATGCATTCATTGGTTTTCATAGATAGGGGTTGGCTGCATTTACACAGAAACTTGGGACTTAAAGAACGACTGCAACGTCAATAGGGGGACCAATGCTGCCACATGGCCTATTTCAGTATAAGCCACCAGTAAGTACCATTTCAAAAACACTTTCCCCCTACCTCTTCATGCCACTTGCAAAGCACATGAATGAACTAGGAATCACCTTAAAACATACAAAACATCCCTCTTTATTCAAGCCTTTGGTGTCATGGCTAAAAATGCATACTGATCCCAAAAAAAAAACAATTCCTATGGAATAGTTAATGATAATATCTGTGAACGTTTGCTCATTGTACATTGGGTTTAAAGTAATGTCATGGTTGTAAATAAACACGATGTATAGAGGAGTCATACTGTGAGCCGTGGTTTCTGTTTGTGTGGGTCATGCAAAATATAGCGAAGTAAAACTACATATAAGTGAAGACTTAATAATAATAATAACTATTATTATATTTACGCTGGATTTCATAAAAGAGTAAGACCCTTCATACAAGAGTAAGACCCTTCCTTGTATGTATTGCCTCTTGGACTTGACAATGAAAAGTGTCATCCAAAAAAAGACATTGCAACCATGATTCATAAAGGGGTGATGAGACAGAAATTGCACATCCATGTTGATACAATAAACTGTGCATATCATAGGTGCTCTGACACACGCGTGTCACTGTCCCATGTCCCAGCAGCAGCACTGCCTCGTCTGCCATTTCAAATGAATCAAAAACAATTACAATTAGCAGCTAATCACCTTGTTCCCATTGACACGTCATGCAGGTTTAAAGATTATATTAACATTCAGTATCATATAGAAATTGTGTAAACATTCTAGTAGATGACCTCTTTGTAAAACAGTATTTTGTCACACTGATAATTCAATTACACTTAGTTGCTTGGTCTGGTGAATTGATTAGCATGAAAACGTAAAAAAAAAAAAAGTCAACTTAAAGAAATGTAGCACCGCGGCGTGTTGTTAACGTTGGCCAATACAATACAGCGCTGTCTGCATTGGCCAGGAGGAAAACCAAACGGGTTTCTGGGTAACGTTAACGGGAGGACCGGGGTACCGTTCATGAAGATGTGTTCGGCGCTTTTTTTGCAAGTGTGTGTGTTGGAAAGACAACAAAGAATTCAAACCGCTGACGATAAGTGGGACTGCTCTTAATACAATAGAGAGATCTCCATTATTCATGAGCCACTTTGCAAGAAAGCATTTTTCATTCCGTCTCCTTCTAATCTTTCTAATACAAAAAAACATATGAAGCATTCTTGTGATATAGACAAACGACAGCAGCGCAAAATCGGACATAGGAACCCAAGGACGCAAAGCTGGGACATATAGGGGCTGTTCTCAGGGTAACATAAGGGCTCTGCTGATGTTCAGGATTATATTACTTATAATCAAAATACATTTGGAGTCATTCTATTAACGACCTACATCCTCAGTAGGTTAAATTAAAATCAATTTGACGATGAAATTCGATACACTTTCATTTCATCATGTTAGGTTGATATAAGTGTATTATTTCAGTCTGAAAAATCCTTAAAGTGCATATTATGTAGGATATCTGATATTTGGAGATTTTTCAATCGGAGGCAACCGTGTCGTCTTTCTTATGTACCGCATCTGTGATAAATCAAAATGATTACAGATGCGTAGGGTATAATACATGAAAAAAACATTCGGCAACCCTGATATTTCATGCCTTGTTTATCATTTCATTTTGTTGCTCGATACAAGACCATTCTGTGATAAGCCATGGAAACATCAAAAATGCTCGTATGGGTTCCCAAGACATGTTGGCCAATAGTCACATATTCACATAACAAACTGCAGTGCATTTTCAACAAATTAAATACAAAAATAAATTACATTCAAAAAAATCGATTTACTAGCAGAGTTTGTTGTAGGTGACGAATGAAGAAAATGAATTTGAGGATGATTGTTTGGACATTGTCCAGTAAAACCTGTCTAGGTATGTCATCATTTACTTAGTTCATGAGAAAGTCGAGTTAAGACAAAGTTACATTAGCGTAAGCTGCAAAAGTAGTTTTGCAATGACGAATGACAATGTCAAATGTATTTTGTAATTTGAAAATACTTCTGTATCGAAATTATTGGCATAGCTGGGGCACTTATTGTTTTGATGAATCAGAGAGCTTGGCCAGGACTACACGATGTGTCATTTATAACAATATTAATGTCACTTAAACACAATGTTATAGTCATCCTGGGCCTTCCTCCAGTGAATGGTCTGCCAAAAAGCCTTTATTTATTATTTAAGTGTAAAAAAAAAATGCAAACGCGTCTGTGCAAGTTGTGAATCGAATATGCATCATTACCGACGCATATCTCCAAAAAGTCTCCGACATGCAAGCACTCTCTAACGATTGTTGGGCGAGCTCCTTTTCCATCAGTGTGCTATGGAAAATATAATTTGATTGTTTAAACAAACGTGTCGCTGTCAGCTTTCAGTGAATCGAATTGTTCAACGATCGATCAATCGCTCTTCTTCGGTGCCAAACGATTTGGCTTCCGCATCTCTTATAACAAAGCTTCCCCCAAAAGTCCCTCCTCTGTGGGCCGAAGATTCGAGAGTGCACCGAGTGGTAAAGCCAGCGAATCTCCAGGAAGACCATGATATTACCAACACAAAAAAAGCTGGACCAGCACAGGACCCTCGTCTGAGCTCAAAGTCGAGTTTCCCTCCCCGCCTTCACGAGAAAATATCCTCTTTGTCGCTGTCGGGCGAAGTGGGTCTGGAGATCCCGAAGAGGGGCTTCGGCGAGCCGGCGGCCTGCTCTCCTCGCCTTGAGGAGCTGCAGGGCCTCGGCGAGCTGGGCCTCCAGGCCGGACATTCGCGCGTTCAGGCTCTTGAGGTCGTCCTTGAGCTCCAGCTTGAGCTCCTGCAGGGACGCCTGCAGCGTCTGCTCGGGGATGGGGTAGAAGGCGTGCCGGGCGTCCGGCTGCACCGGGCTGCGGTCCTGCGGCGTCAGGCGCGACTCCCCCATTTTGTCCAGGCGCAGGTCGCTCTTGGTGATCCCGCTGTCGCAGGAGTCCGTCTTCTTCAGGGGCATTTGCGGCTCGTGAGCCTTGGTCCTTTCCGGCAGAGTCTCCATGGACTCCGCCTTGGACACCTGGTTCCAGTTGTCGGCTTTGGCCATGGACTCCTTGAAGCGGCCCCAGCCCTTGACCTTGGCGGGCTCTGCCGGCCGGCCGCCGCCCATCAGCGCGACGGCGGACGACGAGACGACGACGACGGTGGTGGCGGCGCGTGAAGCTTGGCCTTGTCCGAGGCGGGAGCGGCGGCGTTGGGGGGCGAGGACGCCGATGACGACGAGGGCGTGGCCGGGCTCTCCGTCACCGTGACGATACTGGTGGTGGCGATGCCGGGCGCCTTGTGGGCCGACGGCATCTCGGCGTACATGGGGCCCCGCTCCAGGTCGTGGTGGTCGTCCAGGTCCGACTTGTCGGTGACCAGCCGGGCCTCCTTCTGCTGCCGGAAGCGCTGGAAGAGCCGCCGCACCGGGTGGTCCGGCGGGAGGTTGAGCGGGGCTTCGTTTTTGCGCCGCAGCCGCTCCTCTTCCTCCCGCTTCACGTCGCTGATCTTCCGAAAGACGATCTAGGAAAGCAAAAAAGGGGTTGTTGTTGGGCAAAGATTTGAATATTTTAACTTTATTTCACACCATCATTGTTGTTTCACACATTGTGACACACAGACGACACAAAACAAATCTCAAACTATCGGAATATCGGGGGCCATATTGACAAAGTATGTAAGTAATAATACATGTAAGTATGAAATAAATGAAGTGTCCAGAGCAGCCTTGTTTATCGCGCGCGTTGATGAAAATGATTGTCTGAGGTGTATTTTGAATGTGTGCTGTGCAAATGTCACCCTAAAAAGGGGAATTCCCACGATGGAGCGCTAAAGTTCATGTTGTGCCTTTGGCTTCGGTTAACGAAGAGAGGCTCTCCAAAATGCATACTCCACACCGCATACTCTAAATATCAATATTTTACATTGCATAGGCTTGTACTAGTCTTTCCTGCTACGTATATCATTAGCTTGTAGACATATTCATAAGAAAATATCAATAATGTATAGTTTTATTAGAATGAATAATCTTGTTTCCTAAATCCTCAGCCTTTCTACTTCACTTTTTTTATTCATGATGTGCGGCACCTCCTACACATATACCATCTGTATGTGCAAAGACGACATCATAACTTAAATGACCGAAAACCCACTTGAAAACCCATAATTTAAAGTAGTGAAAACTTTGTCAAACTCAACCTCGCTTCAACCTGATCCTGTGGGTTTTTAAATATGTATGCAGACTGCTTTGATCAGCGTTTTCCCTGGAGAGCGGTGCACATGCACTACTGTCAGTCAGACCCACGTCACCCAGTGCAGCGCTCTGACAAAGACACACACACACACACAGCATGATGGATGACATCACGCACAACCTTTTCTATCTCTTGTCTTCGCTCCAGGGAGTTGGGATGAGGGGAGGGGGGGGTTTAACTGTGTTTGGTTTTTAAATGGGATGTCTTGTCCACAGTCGTGTGGCCCGAGTCTTACAAATTATGCTTTTGAAAGTAAATCAAATGGCGTCGGTGCCTCCACCAGACTTCATAGAGGACAATACCGGTCTGTGTGATCAAGCCATCGTAACCGTCTCTCCCGGCTTCAGTAAAACATCCGTTACCAAAAAATGTTTCTGCCGAAGAGCATTAAGGTAGCAAGATTTGGTATTTGTGAACACATTTTGGAAAGTATTTGTATTCACTGTGATTTTGTCCACAAACCCCGTACTGACTGACGCACATCGTTTCCAAAAGAAGAAAGTGCTATATTGCCATTATTTACATCCGTGGCAGGCGCATGCATGCTAAATGCTCTTCGGCAGAATCAGCACCATAAAGTATTTCGGCCAAATTATACTGGTAACAGATGTTTTAGTGAAGCGAGGAGAGACAGCTACGATGCTTTGATCACCCGGATCGGCATTGTCCTTTAAGCATGAACAAGGTTATCGACTGTTGTGGGCATTACAATGTACTTATACATGCCACTGTTTAGATTCAGAGGATTCAAAGTAAACACATGAGCATCGAGCGAGTGATTGTGTGCCTTTTGCCGGCTGCAATTACATCGATCGCAAAACCCAACGGTGGCTCATTCTGTTGCTTCTGCCCATGGGAACAGGTGAGGCTAAATTAAAATGAATCATCATTATAATCATCATCCACGTAAGAGCTATAATTACAAATGAAGGCGCTGTTAGTAAGATTAAAGCGCTATTATTTGAATGTAATTTGTTAGAAATGGCATCGCCACCCCTCAGCTATTAGTGACTGAAATGCTGTGTGAGAATATATTGTTCTGGCTGAGTGCACACCTGCCTCTCTGTATGAGACCATTATAAAGACTTCAGACTGCTCCCGGCCAATCAGGGCATCTCTCCTCTTATTGGTTTCGAGGGAAACCATCTTGCCTGTCAATCACATTTGCGCATCCCGAGCCTTATCATCTCAATGGTGGAGAAATGTAGGGAGTGAAGGGAGCAGAGAGGGGAGGATGCGTTCAGTTCTTTAGCTCTTTTCCGGTCTCACTCTTTTACAACTCTCGAATCCTACCTACAGTGTTTAAGCTGTAAACATCTTGAAAATGAGTTAGGCTGGGAACCGAAATGAGCGGCTGTCCCTCCACTTGGAAATGAAAAGGATGCTGACAATATGTTGGATGATGCTGCCGCCTGTGGTGATGTTCCCATCATCATCCTCATCATCATTTCTTGATCGTTACCAGTGAGAAAGTCAGCCTGACATACATAGAGGATAAAAGGACTCACTTCTCTTTCTCACTGTTCTCTTTTCATTTCATAATGATTGCAGTAATGACACACCGTGTTATTTATAGCGCACTTCTCTGGTCTTCATCGAGAGAGACGCTTTTAAGCAGCTGTGTTTGAAGGTATCTCCTCCATCCTGAGAGGGACGCCGATGGGGAGCGTGTTTGCAGTCGGTGTGTGAGAACCACATGCTCCTCCTCCACAGTCTATCCCATCCACCTAATCAAGATTATGAATCTAGAAGACAGTATAGGGCACCCCCGGCGAACAGCCCCGCTCCGAGGCAATAGATGAGATTGCCACTTTGCATGCGGGCTATTCAATCCTATACTGCCTCCCGAGAGGGGTAATGCTATTACGCAGGAAAAAGATTGGTGGCTATGATTATGGCATTGCCGTGTGACCGTTGTTGATTTCTCAATGGGGGGAGAGGAAAAGGAGGCGAGCGTCGTATTGAGTTATGTACGCCGTTGTCCCTGATTACGTGGCCGGGAAGGGAATCTTCTGCTAGGGGGGACCTAGGGGGGCATGATCTCACAGCTTTGTCCTCTAGGATTTGGTTAGGCCTGATTGCCATCAGGTCACAAACACGTTCTTTCACGTTTGGCTGTTGATGGTACAGAGATTAGAACCCAAATCAATACGAGTTTAGTCCTTGTCTTGTCTTTTTCTACAATATGCTATCGTTGAATAGGCCTGAAATGAAAATGAGAGGAGCTAATCCAAATTCCTATTCCTTTTACCGAGCCAGTTTGTTTGTAATCCTCCTTTCATCTGGCAAGGGGGCTAAAGCGTTTTTAGGAAGACGTGTAGCTGAATATTGAAACACATATTTTGCATCAGGCAGGCTACAGCGATGCAGCGTAGACATTGTTTACGCAGATTGGCCACACATGTTTTAGTAAACCCAGAAGTACGATATAAGCCTCTTTAAGATGCACGTCTGAAAAGGTTTTGAAGTAATCTCCCTAATGCCACTCTCACAAAGACCTGCCACTACCTAGCGCAAGGATTACCAGCTAGCTGCTAAAATGTTTTCCCTTCTGAAGGCTACCAAACCAAAGTGCAGCAGCACAGTATTCGGTGTATACACAAAAACGCCAGCTGGAACAATTAAAGCATTGAAATCATGCAAACATTGTGTGTGTGGGGAGCGGCGGACATTTAGTCGACAAGTATGCTACGCTGCGGCCTTTCTAATAAACTGAGTGAAGTGTGTGTGTGTGGGGGGGGGGGGGGTCCACTTGCTTGTGACATCATTGCAGGCCGGCATGCAAGCCAGGACACACTCACCCTCCTCTTGTGAAAAACATAAAAAACCGAAATGAAAGTAAAAA
This sequence comes from Merluccius polli, assembly GCA_030340625.1. Lineage (NCBI taxonomy): Eukaryota > Metazoa > Chordata > Actinopteri > Gadiformes > Merlucciidae > Merluccius > Merluccius polli. Next base: position 83,199 of record JAOPHQ010004043.1, read on the forward strand.
ATAGCACTCACCCTCTTGCGGAGGTTGTAGGTGAGCAGCAGGTTCCTGGAGAAGTGGTTGGAGAAAGCCGTGTAAAACTCCAGCACTTTCTGCAGGGCGTCGCGCTTGATGACGTGCAGGTCGCAGTAGGTCAGCGCTCGCACGTTGGCGCAGGCCTGGGCCAGGGTCACCTCCTTCCAGAACACGTCCCCGAACACGTCGCCCTTTCCTGTGTGCGCACAAAGGGACAAAATGGATGGAGCGACGAGGACATCTAGACGTGGAAGACGCACCGAAAAAAAACATTTTACCCAACATTTTATATATTTTTTACTTTCTTTGAACGAAAGTGTACACCTATTCAGCAGGGAATAAATATCAGAGTGGATTTAAAAAAAATACTCTTTACCCTGGTAGGCAAAATATGTAAATCGGGTACTTCAGTCAACAAGCAGCATCATTACGATTGTTTCAAACTGCTCCACTTGCACCGGTAAAGTAGTTTCCGTAATTGCAGTCTTTGTTTTTAAACCGACCCTCTCGGACCCCTCACCCCTAAGTTAAACCACTACTTTTCTCCCACCCGCCGCCAACAATCAGCCAACCCTTTGTGGAAACTTAGTAAAGTTTTTGTACGCATTTCAGGCATAATGTCCAACAACAGCAGCTGTTGCGTACGTTTAAAGCTGGCCACTGTTGCTCAAGGTATTGCTAATTTTTCATTTTTTTAAAACATTTCTTACTTCAGGAATATTGAAGTGCAAAATGAGGAGACAACATGGAATAGGGCCAGCTGATGACTGGGCAGATCAGCAACTCTGTCTTGTGTTGACTTGAGCACATTTTAATTTGATTCTCTTCTTAGGCTAATGAGAATCAGATTTATAGCAGTAGCCAGTCTATCACTGGGGGCTGAATCCATTCGAGAAGACAATATCTGTCTAATAGTGTATTGATCACCCCAAAGAGTCACAGATAGATTATCAATGCAAAGGCAAAGGTTGTGCCCCCCCCGCCCCCATAAAACTTCAATACTCATAAATCCTTGATTCAGTACGTCTTGTGTGTGTGTGTGTGCGTCTGCATGCATGTGTGTGTGTGTGTGTTTATGAGTGTGTTCATGAGAGGGATATTGAATATGTCACTGTGACCCCAACATTGAGGGCCAAAAAGCCATCCTAAAGAGGGGCTGTGGCAAATACGATGTCTGAGGTTGTGTGTTTATTTTTCATTATTTTGTTCAGCGTTCACTTTAAAGCTCTTCAAACAGCACAGAAACAGTGAAAAAATGTTGAAACTGATTATTTTATTAGAACAATAATATGGCTCAATTCTAAGGTGGAGTTAATCTCTCAAAATCTCTGTTTCTGTGCAAATTTTTGTTTCTTATAATAGCAGAGGAAGACAAAAACAACCACGGTGACCTGTGGGTGAAGCTGTGAAACCTCCACGCCACCTTTCTCACCACCTTTTAATTTCAACATAACAACCTGATTCCCGCTTTCCCTGCATCTCAAAAGTTTCCATCTCAGCAAAACCTGGAACGGAAACAGGCGTTCCCACGTCTGATCCATCATGCTTCAAGAAGGAAGCTTTCTCTAAACACGTCTAGTGACAGCGCTGGAGGCCAGACCCAGCTACAATAATATTTTTTTGCTCCACTGATCTCCATGGCCGTCCTTGCTTCAGTGGACGCTAACTAGAGAGAGACTTAGCCGGGGCTAAGCTGAGCGACGCGAATACGCTCCCTTTCTTAAAATTCGGTTTGATCGGGAAACACAGGGTGCAAACGCACGTCAAATACATAACCGAGATGCGATCTTCATGTCCCGAAAATCAAGATGGCACTCGACCTGAAGTGTTTACATCGTGAACCCTCGAGTGAGTGAGTATAGAATTGAAGACCGACACTGCTGACGTCATAGTGTAGTAATCAGAATGAAGACGTCTGGACAACACACAATGCAATGGACGCGGGCGGCGGACTAGCGAAGATAAGTCTACTACTACTGCGTTACACTCAGAGCGTGCATTTGCTCACCGCCGAAAGGCTCCTGCTCTCAGAAGGTGTCTGTCATCCGTGTAATAATGTAATATTATGTGTGTCACTAATGGCACCCATTGCACTCCTAACCATCCCTGGAAGGAGGACTCCCCCCCCCCCCGCCCACACCACGCGCCTTCTCAAGGTCACTTCCTGATAACCAAGGGAGGTTTTCCTTGCCCTTCAGGTGGCCTAGGGGGTCATAAATGTGTGTCATGAGGGGGTCATGAGACCGTCACCGTGATTAACTGTGATTGCTACACAAATAAAAATCGACTTGACTCGACTCGCCTAACCCCGATCCCGCGCCCAGGGATCTCTAAGCACTGGGCGTACGAAGACGGCACAAAAAGGTCAAAGCTCACCCAAGATGGCCACCACCTCGTCGTCCTGGATGACCTCCAGGGATCCCGACACCACGAAACACAGGCTGTCCACGCTCTCGCCGGCGTGGTAGATCAGGTCTCCCGGGGCGCAGTGGATGGTCTGGAACTCCATGGCGAGCGCGCGGAGACAGCCGTCGCTGGCCAGCCGGAAAGCGGGGTGCTCCTTGAAGACCTTGCGGTTCAGATGGACGCAGATGTCCGCCCGCATGTCTTTCGGGCATATCTGTAAGACCTGGAGCAAAAGCGAGGGGGTTTGATCGAATGGTTACACGGGTTGTCTGGACAGGATGCGGTGCGGTGTGACGCATGGTCCACGCGCAAACGTGACGCACAGCGGAAATACGTTAGTTTACTTGGTGTTACGTTATGAAGGGTGTGGTAGACGATTGTGAACATTCAAGGTGCAGTGGCCCAGGTCTACAGAGTCCTTTGTTTCAATCCAAACAGGCCATGGAGTCGAGACTTAACATTCAATCCTTTATTCAGGCGGGATACCCCCGATCCCCAGCGCAGTCATTCAGGGGTAACTCATGGACAAAAGAAAGGACCACACCCCTACAACCCTGAGGCTTTCTAAGACTGAGTTTATTAGCCGTTAGCTTTAGTAGTTTATTCGACTTTGAGATGTATGTTAACATAGGCCTACTTTTTGACGTTCAAAAAGTAGGCCTATAAAAGATGTTTCCTAAAGATATTTGGTCGGTGTGCAGCGGACACATCCCTGTGATATTTCAGATCCTATTGTCTGCCACTTCAAAAAAAACGACTGACTCAGTCAGGTGGCAGGGGGTGAATAATGTTAATGTCTGCAGAGAGCGGTTAGACATTTCCCATCCTGTGAGAACGGGGCACAATTATGACTTGACACAAAAATGACACGCGCTATTTATTTATTGCTGCGCTGGTAAAGCGAACCGAATCCACCGAATCCACATCATCGTGAAATACCATATTTTGAACACAAAAAGAAAACATTACTCATGGTGGGCTCAGTGGATATTATTTAGAGCCTGTGTGACAATTTTTCCCCAGCCCATAATTTTGATTGATGACACTGTAAATTAGAGTTGAAGTTTCGCTATCTAGCTGCAGGGGGGGTAGGGTTGGTTGGGGCGGTCCACTCAGAACACACATAACTAGTGGAGAGGGAGAGAGAGAGAGAGAGAGGGAGGCAGGGAGGGAGGGAGGGAGAGGGGGGAGAGCCAACACACACATGAATATGCTGCTATCACGCTGTTGTTCAGCTGTGATCCCTTCTTAATCTCTCCGAGCCCTTCTGCTGCGGTTACTTGAAGAGAATATCGTGTTGTTGTCCAAGGACACATGAAGTAGGGTGGGTGATTGTCCAAGGACGCACGTCTCTACTCTCCAAAACATTATTATTTTGATAGGATTTCACATCTGCCCACCTGGCACCTGTTACCGGGCACAAGGCCCCCCCCCCCCTTTGGCAGGATGAATTCATCTGATGTGTTCGCTCCTGCTCCTCCTCCTCCTCCTACTCCTCCTCTGCCTTTTCTTCCCTTTCACACTGGGTTGCAGGGCTGCTCCTAACTATAAGCAATATATATATATATATATATATATATATATATATATATATGATATAGGATGTGGCTTAGGGCCCCCAGAAGGTCAGAAACGGCCCTGCTGGGTTGTGTTGTGTGTGCGGTGGCTTGTGGTGGTGGAGGTGGTGGGGGTGGTGGGGGGGTCTAATGCATGCCGGTGAAGCCTTGCGTGACTGTAATCATGATAAAGGAGGCTACACAAACAAACTTAACCTCCTCCTCCGCCGGACGCTAGCCTGTTTGCAGCGCGCCATCTTTTCCTGGCGACGAGCAAGGTGTGAGAAGATGTTAAACATTTCAAAAGGAGGACCAATCGTTTGGATCGGGGATTGCTATTCTATGACAGCATTGGCATCCTATCTTGCAGCTTGTATGTTCGTAGGGCTGGTTTTTGTTATTTTCATTTTAGGAATATGATCTTCTCAAATGCATATCTGAACATTGAATCGGCGAAGAAAGCGTCCAAGATGGATTGAGACGAGCACAACACAGGATTCAAACTAAAATATCCTTGATGTATCATTATCGTTGACCTACTATAGAAAAACTAACGCTTCAATGGGTTTCACTCTCATCTGCTGCTTCTGGATACAACTCGCATCTAGTCAGCTTACCGAAACCACATGGGTTTTAACTCTTCATCTTTTCAATGTTTTTCCATATTGAATAATACATGTTGTGATGTGTGGAGTGTGTGTGTGGTTGACAGCTGGTTTAAGCAGTTATCAACCACACACTCCACATGCTGTCGTAGTCATCTTGTAATATAAAGTGTAGTCAAAGTCACGCTTCTGAGTCTTTCACCTTCCAAAGAAAAGTCTTTTTCAAACAGATGGTGTTTGTTTTTTTGCAAAACGGCATTTTAAACGTTGAAGTGGTGAACAAACGCCAAGTGCCATTCCTCTACCCATGAGAGCAGTTACTGTTTTCACTGTCCCCCAGTACCCCTTTCACCAGCACAAGACATTTTCTGGGAGGGAAAAAAAATGTAAATGAATATAAATAATGCATGTTGCATAGTATTTGGTGAACATGAACATTAAATGGGTGATATTTAGGGTTTAGTGAAAAACACGGGCTTCACCTCACTAACCCTAAATGGAAACCCTAACCCCAACCCTAACCCTAATAGGAAACCCTAACCCCAACCCTAACCCTAATAGCAAACCCTAACCCCAACCCTAAGCCTCATAGGAAACCCTAACCCTAATAGGAAACCCTAACCCCAACCCTAACCCTAATAGGAAACCCTAACCCTAATTGGAAACCCTAACCATAATTGGAAACCCTAACCCCAACCCTAACCCTAATAGGAAACCCTAACCCCAACCCTAATTGGAAACCCTAACCCTAATAGGAAACCCTAACACTAATTGGAAACCCTAACCCTAACCCCAAACCCTAAAACTAAAAAAACAAACCCCAAAACCTAACCCTAAAAGGAAACCCTTAGTTAAACCACATCCTAACCCCAAAAAAAGAAAAACATAGTTTTTTTCAGATAGTTTTTAGTAGTTTTTTAAGTAGTTTTTTTTTTTAATTTCCCACAACCTCATCTGATTCTCTACCTCAACCTCAACATCATCTGATTCTCTAGAAGCCGACCCCAAATATTTGTGCTAAACTTCCTCGCACGCATCTCTCTGCACTTCTTGGGATCGCATCGTCCCGTCCACAGCTACACGTGTCCCCATTTGAGAACCACTCAATTAGAGTAACGCATAACAATGGCGGCCGTGGTTCCAACCAGCTGGCCCAGGATTGGTCGGACACTCTACCCGCTGCGTCCAATGACCTTTGAGTATGAGCGGCCTGTAAGTGTGGGAGTGTTAAAGGGAGGGGGGGGGGGTTTAACACAACGTGTGTTAACCACTTCCATACTCACATAAAAACATCGACATGCAAAAAAAACAAAAAAACCTGAAAAATAACAAACATCGACTAAAACGACGACCTAAGACGCACTCACTGTACGTGTCGCGCCGCACACACAGCTAACTACACAGACCACATTCGTGCATGCAAGTGAATGAATGTCTGGCTTACAGTTCGAGATACCTTTTCAGTATCTATACCCCGTGACATGGACCAGGTGGAGGCGATGTAGTCCATCACCCGCTCGCTCAGGCCCTTGGGGACCTGGTACAGCTTGAGGAAGTCCCGCACGCTGTTCAGCATCTCGTGGTAGCGGTTGGTGTTGGCGTACATCTGCTGGAAGATGGTCGTCACGTTACCGAAGATGGTGGCGTAGAGGAGCGCTGTTTTAAAGAGAGGAGAATAGAATTGTCTTTATTGTAATTATACGAGTTGTACAACGAAAATTGACATATCAATAACATACCACTACAAAACTGTACAACTTGATAAAATCTATAGCACACAAGAGGAAAGTGAATTGAAGGGGGATTGAAAACAGTAAAAACTGGATTTTTATCAACAAAATAACACAGATTTATTTTTTAAAATTAATTAATTCATTATTTTTTTATTATTGCCTATTCATGTGTTTGTATATTTGCATATGTATAGGTATGAATGTGAATGTATATTTTACGCTATATTTTTGTAACTTGCATATACCTATCTTTATTTTTCCTTTAAATTAAAATACAAATTGGATTAAAAAATAAATAAATAAATAAAACCGATACCTTTTAATGGGCCCCTGAATCATGAATTATATTTTTTAGGAAAGATTGATAGTGGACAGATGAAAGTAAAAGTGTATTTGGGGTTTTACTTTACTATGAAAAGTGTTTTTCTAATAGAGAGTATTGCAGAAAGAAAACAGTTGACCTTCACCTGGTGACACTAATACCAACACTTATAGAAAATACGATCTAAATGTCAATGTGTACAGCAGTATGGAGCCAAGCGGGGTGGACGGCAATGGCACAGTACAAACAGCTGCAGAGTGTGTGTGCAGATCAAAGACCTCAGGTGTGTGTGTGTGGTGTTCTCTTGGCAGTGAGGTCCTAATTAGCCCTTCAAGAAGGGACTGAGAGAAAACATGCCATGCCCACATTTCAATTACCCTCAGATGATGACAGCAACCCTTGACAGTGTGTGTGTGTGTGTGTGTGTGTGTGTGTGTGTGTGTGTGTGTGTGTGTGTGTGTGTGTGTGTGTGTGTGTGTGTGTGTGTGTGTGTGTGTGTGTGTGTGCGCGCGTGTGTGTGCATGTATGAGAGAGATAGAGCGAAAGAGAGACAGAGACAGGCACAGAGTGCGTATTTGTTTGGGCTTGTATGGCTAGTGGGTGTTGTGTGTGTGTGTGTGTTTGTATGTGTGTATGTGTTTTCTGTTTTGCTGTTGTGTTGCCGGTACATTATCAAAGGGATGATACACTGTCCAGGGAATAATAGCTAATTAAAAAGTGCTATGAACTCCTTCCGGGCAACGATAAGCACAACTTCTCTCCTTTTATCCCCGTTACGTTGCAGCACTTCCCCCAAGCCATGCACTATCTGTGCACACGCAGGTATCCGTGATTCCCCTGCATGCAATCAGCCATGCAAACATTTTTTTTACATTTAAATCTTTTATTCAGAATTAGAAATTATGTTGGCCGCCCCAAATGCTATTGGTGTTATTATTTAAACACACACACACACACACACATATACATATACATATATATATATATATATATATATATGCACTCATACACACTCTGAAATTGAGTCACAGGTTAAATATAAGATGGTTTTGGCAACGGTTTTCAAGTTCTCTGGTAAAAACCAGAACAACAAAGACCCAACCCCAAGGTGTCTGTCTGATACCAATACCAAATAACAAACACAGCGGTGTTCACAAGCTCACACCACTTCACACACCGTGAATCATTTCCCTCGCCGCGAACTTTGTCACTTAAAAAAGCCGATTGTATTGCATCCGGCGGCCGCTGGCTTGTTTGAAGCGAGAGCCATAGATGGCTCCGGTTTGAAGGTATTTAAAAGACAGTTGTCACCAAAGTAAAGGGCTCGGGGCTATCGGTTGCCTTGGCAACAGGACATATGTACACCCCCCCCCCCCCCACACACACACACACACACGCACACACACACACAGGCAGACCCTCCCCTTGCATTCAGCCCCCCCGATCCGCTACACCCTGCTTGTCACGCTGTGATCTTCTGCTGCCAGGGTAGGATCCAGCGCTCACGGTAAAAATAGCACAACGGTATATCAATGCATTCATATTTCATAAAGCGGGAGGAACAGTGGAGTTAGTCTCCGACTCTGCAGGCTGCAGGCTGTCGGGTTGGGCCACATATTTAGGATCTCAGATCACTCTGACTTCTTCTTTGCATTGAAAAAAGAGAGAGAGAGAGAGAGAGAGAGAGAGAGAGAGAGAGAGAGAGAGAGGGGGAGAGAGAGGGGGAGTGAGAGAGAGAGGGGGGGAGAGAGAGAGAGAGGGGGGGGAGAGAGAGAGAGAGGTTTGAGCTGTGTGAGGAGTACAGTGTGAGCCTCTTGTGAGTCTGCTGGCTGGCTGGTCGCCCGGGGTGATCGCATTCAGAAACACCACCAGGTGTAAAACTGCAGACTAGAATACAATGCACTCATCATGCAGGGGGGGGGGTAGTGCGTGTGTGTGTGTGTCTGTGTGTGTGTGTACGCACGCGTGTATGTGTGTGTGTGCGCGTGTGCACATTGATCTGGCGGTGTCAGCTCTTTCTCCAAAGGCGCTGGTGTCTGAATGCAGTCACACATAACAGCTCACTGTGCAAAGAAGAGCCACACAGGGGCTGCAGCGCCCCTAATAAATGTTTAATGTCTCAGCTTGTGGAGGAAGAGAAACGCATTCTGTGCAAATCACGCTTTCATCTCCGCCGCCGGAACACTCTAGATGCGTCTCTCTCTCTCCCTCTGTCTCGCTCTCTCTCTTGAGGGGTTGCGACGGTATAGTATGAAAGTATGTTTGGTGTAGAGTCCCACTCGGCTCGGTGGCGTTCCTCAGGGCTGGGCCGTATGGCCAAAAACCTTCAGTAATAGGCCATTTAATATCTGGATAATATCACCGCATGGCATGTTTTCTGGTAGTTCAAATATAAATATGAAGTCTATATAAAATAACCACAGGGTAAGGCCTATTTTTGGACGCTCCTGTGTGTATTACGTACTTGACAAAATGAAAAGTGCTGAGGATTTTCTCCTTTTTTTCAGCGCTTGTGCCGTAACGCAGCCTTTAAAACCGGGAAAAGACAACACTTACAATATCCAAACTCTAAGACGACATCTAGTCTCATATGACGTAATCGATATATAATATTGATATATTGCCCAGCCCTTCCTCTCCATTATTCAGACACTAATCTTGTCTAAGGTGTCCCCGGTGTTTCCACCAGCAGGGATTACGGGTCGGCCGCCTCTCCCCCCAAATGTGTCCGCTTGTTGCTCTATTATTTAACGTTTTTTTTTGTGTGTGTGTGTTTTGTCCCAACAATGGCCTTCATCCGGACAGTTGGAAGCGTTTCATCCTAATCCAACAGGCGTAATGTGTCTGTTAGCTCGCTGTAATTGGCCTGTCGACAAATACCGCAGTGTTGTTGTTGGACATGCGGCGGCAGCAGCAGCCGCAGCCGCAGCCATTCTTCACATGCGCTTCCTGCAGTACCTTAACTTACAGCGGGAATTTCACACTGGCGCCGATTATGACTAATCACGTAATGAGCATGGGTTGTTTCGTCCTTGTTTTCTGTGCCGTCGCTCTCTCTCTGTCTGTCTCTCTCTCTCTCTGTCTCCCCCTCCCTTTCCCCGACTCCCTGGCTTTCTCTCTCTTGCATGCTCCTTAATTAGCTCATAGTTGGCAAGCGAAATGCAATCCCCCCGCCGACAAAACAGAATATTTGATTCACTTTACAAAGGGTGGCAGGACTCAGTAGTTCAGAGGAGAGATACATAAGGAATAAGAGCGACTGTACAGATGCCTTTCTGGTGTACTGTGTGTGCTTAATGTCACTCAGTGTGCTGATGTATGATCACAATTAAACCTTAAGTCCCCGAACAACACAACAAAGATATAAATAGCCATGGCTTGAGATAACAAGGGCGAATATTATTGGCTTTATGGGCATTTTCCTAACTTTATACATGGCATGCATGATTTGAAGCGCGCTCTGTCAATAATACGATTCTCATGTATCATGTGACCCCCCCCCCCCCTCTCCCCACACACACACACACACACACACACACACTCACATCCGATCATCATCATCGCCACGGCGAAGATCTTCTCCCCGTCGGTGGTGGGCGCGATGTTGCCGAAGCCGATGCTGGTCAGGCTGGTCATGGTGAAGTACAGCGAGGTGATGTACACCGAGTCCTTGTTGGGCCCGCCCTCCCACTTGCCCGAGCCGCTGGCGTTGAAGCGGTACGGCGTGCCGGCCGTCTCCGCCAGGATGTACAGCCAGCTGTCCAGGCGCACGATGTTGGTGTCCTCGTCGATCACCTCGTAGTCGCCGATGCTGTACCTGGCGGCGGCGGAGGGGGAGGGGGAGGGGGAAGGAAAGGAAGGACGTGTTGGGAGTCGGCGTGAAACGGTGTGAAGATGACTCACGCACTGCGTCACGCGTCTCCTAACATGGCCGCCGCCGCCGCCGCCGCCTCCGCTGCTGCTGTCAACCGCTAAAACAAACAAGCATCCGGCGAGAATACGTGGCAGCGCTAAACGCATGATTTGAATCAGGTGTCAGTTACGAAAGAGCAAGGTAGGAAGTGTTATGTGTTATGTATTATATTAGTATAATATAATATATTAGTGTTATGACTCAACATCTACTCTCTCTACAGTCATAGACAGAATCTATACTGAAGTATTAGTGGTATCGTTTAGTAGTGCAGTAGTAATATAGCATATATCATATATCATATATCAAAGTATAGAGCGGTGCAGGGATGACGTATTTTTGTAGGCCAACCCGGAAGTTAGCGTCATCCTGGGTTCCCATGACAACCAGCCAATGGGTTTTTCCATTTGATTTGGGATTATTGCAGAAAATAAACTCTGTGGCAAACAACAAGTTTATGATACCCACACGTTTCGTTAAGCGAGATAATCTTCACCGATGAACACTTACTTTTATGACTTTTGACGCGTCAATGCAATCGCCAGAATTTGAAGCGCGGCCTCAATAATAAGATTCTCATGTATCATGTGACCCCCCGAGAAACACGTAAAAGCTTCAAAATTCACGAGTGGGGGTATTTACCGACGTATCTTATGTCGTAAAACAAAACGTGGCAACATCTCTTAAGCTGGTGTTAAAACCACAGACATTATTTTAGGCATCGAACCAAAAACCCATTCAAAAAACCCGTTGACTTCGAGACGAGGGAACCGGAAGTGCCGACACGCTAACGGACTTCCGGGTTTCAGGACTCATTCCTGCACCGCTCTATAGCATAGCATAGTGTAGTATAGTTACTATACTACACTATGCTATACTATACTATACTATGTATAGTATAGTGTAGTGTAGTGTAGCATAGCATAGTATAGTATAGTATAGCGTAGCATAGCATAGCAGAGTGTAGTATAGTGTAGTGTAGCGTAGCGTAGCATAGTATATAGTATATTATAGTGTAATGTAGTATTGTATAGTATAGTGTAGTGTAGCGTAGCATAGTATAGTGTAATGTAGTATAGTATAGCATAGTATAGTGTAGCGTAGCGTAATGTAGCATAGCATAGCATAGTATAGTGTAGCGTAGCGTAACGTAGCATAGCATAGTATAGTATAGTATACAACTAGGGATGTCCGATATTATCGGCCCACCGATATTATCGGCCGATATTGGCATAAAAAATCAATATTGGAAAATTTCGGTATCGGTTTTTTAACCGATACCGAAATCGATTTTGAAATAATTTCAGACATCTGTTATGTTTCAAGTGAGGATGTGGTTTGATGACATCATCAAACGCGCCGCGCCGTCTCAATAACAAGCCTGGGCTGTGCGGCCGTGTAGCGGGACGCTAGTTGTAGCTGTGGTTATGTCGGTGGTTTGGAGTTATTTCAGTTTCTACGTTGAATAGTAAAATAGGGGTCAGCGCAACATACTAACGCATTCTGCGAAACAGTCTCATCACAACCGGTTCAGGTCCGCTGTACCACGCTCACATTATTGTATTTATTAATCCGCACTTCCAGACCGTCACCGGGGCTTCAGAGTAATGTGTCCGAGGAGAGCAGCCCTCTCCCGGACTCACGCTAGCTTTTATCGCTGTTTTTTTTCCTGTTTTTTTTTCATCCATCTTTTCTTCTCATTAATATTCAGATGTTAAAATCAAATAAAACGCCAACAGTAAAAAGGGCGAACTAGGCCAAGTCAATAGCTGTCGCCGTCAGTTGCTACCGGCTTTTCCGGCAAGCGGAAGTCAAGAGACCTGTTTTCCGGTGTAAAGCGGAGGTTTCACGTGGCCGCATATATCGGTATCGGTTGATATCGGTATCGGAAATTAAGAGTTGAACAATATCGGTTATCGGTTATCGGTAAAAAAGCCAATATCGGACATCCCTATATACAACACTACATAGCGCGATGTGACCCTGAGCGCGTCCCATACCAGATGCAGGCGAGCCAGTGTGCGGCCAGTCCGAACACGCACACCAGCAGGACCAGCACCGCGGCGCCGTACTCGATGTAGTGGTCCAGCTTGCGGGCCACTCGACCCAGACGGAGCAGGCGGACCACCTTCAGGGAGCTGAAGAGGCTGCTGATCCCCTGCGAGGAGAGGGCGACACCAGGGAGGAAGAGGGGACAGAGAAAGGTCAAGAAGTCAGGACAACACTGCGACAGCGCCGGGTAAGCCGCCGCCCGCCACGGAGGTGGTGCTGCTGCGGCGGCGCTGTTGTGTTTGTTAAGCAAATGGGGCCGTGATGAATGTGTGTGTGTGTGTGTGTGTGTGTGTGTGTTTGATGTACGTGGTATTGACAGCATTATAGCCTTGTTTTTGTTCATTAAGTGTGAGTGAGTGAGTGAGTGAGTGAGTGAGTGAGTGAGTGAGTGAGTGAGTGAGTGAGTGAGTGAGTGAGTGAGTGAGTGAGTGAGTGTGTGTGTGTGTGTGTGTGTGTGTGTGTGTGTGTGTGTGTGTGTGTGTGTGTGTGTGTGTGTGTGTGTGTGTGTGCGTTTGATGTATGTCCCCTCTGACAGCAATATAGCCCGAACATTTTGCTTGTGTTAATTAAGAGTGTGTGTGTGTGTGTGTGTGTGTGTGTGGTCAGCTAAGGTTATTTGTTAGCCAAGAGCCCGGTTAATTAAACATAGACCTGAAACAGTTCACCGAATATTTGATACCGGAACCAGAACCCAGACCACTACCAAGAAAATGTCTCAAATGTTGAAACATTATAACCATTCAATGTAAACACAACGCTAACCTCGGACCCAGCGGTCCTACTATGTTATAGCAGAACTACTGACCCAGCGGTCCTACTATGTTATAGCAGAACTACTGGTCCAGCGGTCCTACTATGTTATAGCAGAACTACTGATCCAGCGGTCCTACTATGTTATAGCAGAACTACTGATCCAGCGGTCCTACTATGTTATAACAGAACTACTGATCCAGCGGTCCTACTATGTTATAGCAGAACTACTGATCCAGCGGTCCTACTATGTTATAGCAGAACTACTGATCCAGCGGTCCTACTATGTTATAGCAGAACTACTGATCCAGTGGTCCTACTACGTTATAGCAGAACTACTGATCCAGCGGTCCTACTATGTTATAGCAGAACTACTGATCCAGCGGTCCTACTATGTTATAGCAGAACTACTGATCCAGTGGTCCTACTATGTTATAGCAGAACTACTGATCCAGCGGTCCTACTATGTTATAGCAGAACTACTGATCCAGCGGTCCTACTATGTTATAGCAGAACTACTGATCCAGCGGTCCTACTATGTTATAGCAGCACTACTGATCCAGCGGTCCTACTATGTTATAGCAGCACTACTGATCCAGCGGTCCTACTATGTTATAGCAGAACTACTGATCCAGCGGTCCTACTATGTTATAGCAGAACTACTGACCCAGCGGTCCTACTATGTTATAGCAGAACTACTGATCCAGCGGTCCTACTATGTTATAGCAGAACTACTGATCCAGCGGTCCTACTATGTTATAGCAGAACTACTGATCCAGCGGTCCTACTATGTTATAGCAGAACTACTGATCCAGTCCTACTATGTTATAGCAGAACTACTGATCCAGCGGTCCTACTATGTTATAGCAGAACTACTGATCCAGCGGTCCTACTATGTTATAGCAGAACTACTGATCCAGCGGTCCTACTATGTTATAGCAGCACTACTGATCCAGCGGTCCTACTATGTTATAGCAGAACTACTGACCCAGCGGTCCTACTATGTTATAGCAGAACTACTGATCCAGCGGTCCTACTATGTTATAGCAGAACTACTGATCCAGCGGTCCTACTATGGTATAGCAGAACTACTGATCCAGCGGTCCTACTAGGTTGTTAGGGGGGAGACGGCACAGAGCCTGGACTGGAAACCAAAAACTGCAAGCAGTGGAGTTACGTTTCATTTCACTGTTTTCAATGAGAAAACGTATTCTTGTGAGTGCATGAAGCTTTCAGACGGGGATTTTAATAATCATATTTCTACAGTGGCCAGTCTGGTGTTGATTTGAAATCTAAAATACAAGTACTGCTGGCCGAGTTTGTGTTCACCAATTACACGCTTACAGATCCCCGCCTCAAGCAACATGATTGGTCGAAAGCGAAAAAGTGAAACCCAGATCTGAGCTCATCTGCTATCTAGACTTTAGATATTAATCTAAAGTCGGATTTGTGAGACTCACACAACGTTTCTAACCTTATACCTCCAACTATACCCTCTCTTATTTTGTACCTAGACAGTAACCTACCAAAATGTAACCATCAACACCTACATTATATATTATAATATCCTACTCATGTGTCTGAGGGGCTGTAAGCTGTGGCTTCAAGCCTGCAGCAGGAAGCGATGTATTACACATCAAGCACTTTGGTTTAAATGTTCATTCATGGACATGTACATATTTTTCATATGTAGTCAACGTAAAAGATCTCTAAACCCAAGCCCTATTAATGGGCTTGGGTCAAAATGTCCCATTCATTAACTGGATGCGTACCGGCTGCCATTACCCAATGTGCAATGCAATGCAATTCCACAATATACTGTATAGCGGTTACATAACTGAGGGCTGAGTGTCTGGGCGGCGGCGGTGCGTATTGAAAGGCCGACATCATCATAAATTCAGACAGACAACAGCAATAGCATCAGCCAGCAGTGGATGGGATTTTTCTGTTGTGTGTGGTGGTATTGGTGTGTGTGTGTGTGTGTGTGTGTGTGGGGGGGGGGGGGGGGTGGGGGGGTGGGTAAGTGTGGGTGTGGGCGTGTGCGCGTGCGGCGCGTGTGCGCTGATTGATCTCTGTAATGTACCGTGGTGAGCAGTGGGACTACTACTGCAGCAAATTGGTGACACTTGATCCGATCCCAGTCCCCCCCCCCTGCTCTTTACTGCTTTTCCTAAAAATCAATTGTTTGAGAGTCTCGCCCTTTGTTACATCCAGTTAAATGAAGGGGGACTCGTTTCAATTCTCCTGTAAAACTCGGCGAACACGAACAGCCGCAGCATCCTGTGTGTGTGTGTGTGTGTGTTTTACCGTTGCCCTCTGACAAGACCCACACGCTAATGAATGCGTTTAGCCCCCCTCCACATTTGTCCTCATCATTCCCTAACGATGCAGCCGCCTGGGCAAGTGCACTTATCAATGATTTGATTTTTTAGCTAAGGGACTGATCCCGCCCCCTTTTTGATGGACAAGGCTCGGTGCAAATGAACCGCAGCAGCGGTAGGAGAACTGCGGCGGCGGCGGTGGTCCACACACGCGCGCCTTGGCGTCCCAGTGTGCACACACAGAGGATCTTCCTGCCGTTTTTGTCGACAGAAACCCTCCTCCACATCTGTACTACATCTGTACAAGACAGACTACATCTGTACGAGACAGACGAGACGGCGGTGCGTAGCGCCTTTCCACGCATACTCGTCTGCACTTTCCTGCAGGCTCTCTTGCGACACTTTTCATTGGCCCAACAAGAGAACCTGGAGGAAGGATCCCCAATGGTTTGGGGCCAATCACAAGGCAGCGGTTGGCGCTTGACCTTTGACCCGGGCGGCTCGGTCTCGACGGACCGATGGCTGGCTGCAACCACGAATCCCAATGCATGATGGAAGTGAGGGGGGTGAGACGGGTAAAAGCAGCACGCCGGGTCAGACTAGCACTAGTCCTACACCAACACACACACACACACACACACACTCACACACACACACACAAAAGGGACACTATAGGCGATTTTATCGTTCAGTGCGATTTTATCGATTTGAGAGAAAGTCTAATACATTTGCAGATAACTAGACTGCTACTACTTCTATTTGTCTTTTAAATAATTGTTTGTTGGGTTTCCATCCAACCTTAATCCCACTTACTGTATATTTGAACATAATGTGTTAAGATAATATAACTGTGTGTCCTCTTTAATATATACAAATATTTCATTTGATGATTTTTCTGAGGCTTGGTGCCTTTAATACCCCCCACATGAACATTAGAATATTGAAATGCTTAAAACCAAAATGTTTGCAAAATAAAAACAATACTTTTGATGTAATGGTGGATGGAAATTACAGTAGATAACGAAATAGAAATAAGAAGCACACGGACAAAATCCCCCAAACCACAATGTGATTAACGGGTGTGACACACAGCATGAAACATGGGTGAACATCTGGAATCAGACATTAATCAGGGTGAGTTTTATTGCACCGTTTGTACTGCGATTCCTTTGAAAAGAAATGCTTTGTACTTGTGCAATTATCCCCCCAAAAAATGTTTTATAATGAAAACCATTATTAATGTATTATATAAGCATTTGAACACTGACAAAACGAAGAGAAAAAAAAGATGTAATATCTTGTCCGCGATTGTTCGCATTAATCAGGCCGGCCCTGCGGCATTACATCATCATGGGGCTCATCAACACATACTGTGGGGGGGGGGGGGGGGGGGGGGGGTGGGCTACTGGGGGTCCTAGGAGGGGATCAAATCCTAATCTAATCCCAATCGAATCAATAGTCTGGTCTAATCAATGCTGATAAAACTGGAGCCTACTTGAGTGACAGCTCGGTGATTCCAATTCTTCCCGCCACGCGTCCCATGCATGAAAACAGGAGAGGAGGACGCGCCATGCAAACACAACATGGGGATGAGAAAGAAAAGAAAAACGATCAGTAAATACGCCATGAACCCAAAGGAGGGGAAAACCGTCTGTGGTTTAGTGTGTTAAAATGAAAAAAGGAAAATGCGGGCTTATTGGAGGGGTATTAGAGTGGTGTTATATATTATTTATATTTATATTATAGTATTTGTGCGAGGCAACATGCATTTAGTTAAGCCCTCCACGCTTTCCCCCCCCGTCTGCCGTATATCAACACATGCAACCCCGGAGACCGAAGTCATTAATTACGCCGAATGCCAAGTCAACAAATTATCATAAGTGCATAATTGTATGTCATCTTTGCGAGACGTGCCCTTTTGAATAAACAAACACACACACACACAAACAAACAAACAAACAAACGCTGTCTAATAATGAAGTTATGGTTGAGCTCCACGACGTCGGCACACACGCATTTCAATTGGACCGTCGTCGCTGTAAACATATAAATCTCGTAGTCCTGTAGTGCGCACGCGTAAACAAAGATGCACATGCACAGTCATCGCGATCGCTCTCTGGATGTTTTGTGGTTTTGTTTTTCCCGTCTCCTGACCTCTCACTTTTTTTTTTGTGTTGGCGCTCCGAGCGTTCCTGCTGAAACTCTGAAAGAAGAGACTTGGTCAAAGTGCTGTAAGTGCAAATTCAACCTGCCTTAACCCTGCTTGCAAACCGGGCCTTTAAGCACTGTAACAGCATTCCAAAGTGCCTGGAGTGGGAGTGTGTGTGTGTGTGTGTGTGTGTGTGTGTGTGTGTGTGTGTGTCTGATAGATCCTGCCTCTCGGGTCACACGTGGGATTTTTTAAATGCCTCAGCAGCATTTTGCACACTTTCTGCACGGTGGCAGAAGCGTGCGCACACGCACACACACACACGCGCGCACGCACACACACACACACACACACACACACACACACACACACACACACACACCCAACCATTAAGAAGTGACAATTAAAGACACACATGAGCACACTAACAAAGTCCCAGACACACACACACACGAATGTTGAGAAGTGACAATTACAGATACGCATGCATGCACTGGCACACACACACGCACACACACACACACACCGTAGATGTAATGACAACTGGCATGCACAGGGCCCAGTGGCTACATTTAATCAGTGAATGTGTGAGAGAGAGAGAGAGAGAGAGAGAGAGAGAGAGAGAGAGAGAGAGAGTGTGTTGACTCTCTCTTCCCCTCTTTCACTCTTCATGTGGGTATGTGTGCCCTTGCGTGACTGTGTGTGTGTGTGTGTGTGTGTGCGTGTGGAGAAACAGAAACCACCTCATCTCATCTCCAGGAACATTACGTCTTCGGTGCAGCGGAGAGATTGAACCGCACTCCAATATAAGACATCGGTGCGGACCGCCGGGCTGGCGTGTAAAACAGCTAGCGTGTAGCGTGTCCATCCAGCGGCCAGCCGTCCGTGACGTCAACAACAACAACAACAACAACAACAACACACGTATGTCGCCGCGCATCCGTCTCCGAGAAGTTTCCAGCGCTAACGAACGTGCTATTATCTACCAATTGTGCCGCCGTGGAACCGAAAACAGGCGCTATTTATAAGTCGTTTGCAAGAACGGCCGCCGCTCCCGTTCCCGCTCCCGCGTGGCGGAACGGCGGCACATGCTATTATATTATAACACGCTCCTCCTCACATGCGCGCGGCAAGAGAGAGAGCAGGCAGGGCTTCAAATACGGTGTGGGGGGGGGGCTCCCCACGGCATTGCACTAATGACGGTCCCACGGAGCCGGGGCGCGTGACTCGTCAACGTGACTGTCGTTCACGCGGCGTTCCCGAAACAAGAAGGGGACGCCGACAAGAGAGAAATACGCCCAACCTCCCCCCCCCCCTCCCCCCCCCCCATCTCGAGTGAAAGGGGAAAAGAGAGGAGGAGGCGGTGGGAGAGGCGGGTGGTGGTGGTGGGGTGGGGTGGTACACACTCACAGTGTGTTCTTGTCTTTCTTTCGCTCCCTTTCACGCTCACGCGCCGGGTCCAGGCCGGGTCCAGGCCGGGTCCAGGCCAGGGTCCAGGCCGGGGTCCAGGCCGGGTCCAGGCCTGGACCCGCGGTTCAGCGACGCTTTTCGGGCGGCCCGTCGCTCATACGCTCGTACCTCCGACTCCTCCAACCCTCGTGATTTCCGGGCCGTCGGAGCGAGAATAACGATCCCGAATCCGTTAATTAACCGTATATAAAACCGTCGAGGCTTTTCACCTTTTGAGCAAAAGGCTTTTGTTATATATGGAGACGAAGCGCAGATGAAATATAGATGGAAGGGACGGAGGAATATTAATAGTAATGGCATGTAATGCATTGCGCATACAGTACAGTATAGCGCGATGGCGGCGTCTGCCGGCTAATGCATAATTGAGCGCATTACATACACACACATGGGCATCAAGTATGTTGCATCCTTTCCTTTTTTCCCTGTGGGAGTGGGAGGCCCCTTTCCCACCGGACAACCCCCCCCCCCCCCCCCCCCCCAACATCTGGCTTTTGTCTTGAAGCGGGAAAAGGTTACAATCGACGTTCGTTCCCGGCTCCAGCTCCAAATCGGCGGTGATGAAAACATGACACCCGGAAGTCAAAGACTCATCAAAGGTTACACTAAAGCGCAGGAAAACACACTAAGGCACACACAGACAGAAACCCCCCCCCCCACCCACACACACACACACACACACACGCACACACACACACACACGCGCGCTCACCTCGTCGACGTTCTCGAAGGCGTTGATGACGTCGTAGGGCAGGCAGGAGAGCAGGTCGATGACGAACCAGGTCTTCAGGTAGTTCATGCGGATGAGCTTGGGGTCGGAGATGACCTCGCCGGCGGGCCCCACGAACGTGGTGTGGAAGTTGAGCACGATGTCCACCAGGAAGATGACGTCCACGATGCTGTCCACCACCAGCCAGGTGACGTTGTTCTGCTTGGTCTTGAAGGACACGTTGTAGGGCACCATGATGGCCGTGTAGAAGGTGAGGATGAGGATCACCCAGTCCCACGTGGTCTTGAAGAGGCAGTAGTGCAGGATGATGTGCGGCGGCGTCTTGGGCGTCTCCTGCTTGTACTGAGGTAGGATGTCGGAGCCCAGCTGCAGGACCTGCGGGAGGGGTCGGAGGTCAGAGGTCATTCCCACTCGTCTCCGTCGGTTTCGCTTTTCTTCTATTTTATTGTCTTCTTTGTCCTCTTTGGCTTTTGACTCCACGTAGAGTTGATTTTATGTGTATACATGGATATTTTATTGTTTTTTATATTTCTATTGTCTACTTTTATTGTGCTTCTATTGTCTTATCTATTTATTTATTGTGTTTTATCCTATTGTGCTGCAGCACTTTGGAAACCTCGTGTTTGCTAAAATCTTGCTATATAAATAAAGTGGATTGGATTGGATTCTTTGAGCCGCTATACCACCGATTTTATACATCTTGTATGAATGGGTATATATTTATTTATTGGTTTATTTAAAACAGGGACCGTGTACAAGGTTAATTAATTACGTGGAGTGAGAAGATTGCTTTTACCAGATTATAGCTAAAAGCTAATTTCCATCTGCACTCCCTGGGCAGGTAAGAAGAATAAAATAGGATAAAATAAAATAAGAACAACAAGCATGCACACGCACACACACACACACACACACAATCAAAAAAATATCAAAAATAGACATATGCAGAGAGTACAGAATAATGATTAGTGCTGACAAGACTGATTACTTAAAATCCGTTTTTTCACTTCACGTGAGGAAAGTATGGAAATCTGTAACACTGTATGTATGTATGTATGTATGTATGTATGTATGTATGTATGTATATATGTATATATGTATATGTATGTATGTATGTATGTATGTACGTACGTATGATTATTATAGATTGTGGGAGACATTTTTGTTGGGGACGCAATCATAAACCGCTCAGAGCTACAGTATGCATTGTGAACCAGCAGGGAACCGGTTCACACGCAGGCCTTCGGTTTACACTCGTCCCTTCGGTGTGCGACTCCTGCGATCATCAGACCCGCTGATGGAGCGGACGACTCCATCGCTCATCTCCAACCGCGCACTCATCGCCGTGCATATCTCCACAGCCCCCCCCCCCCCCCCCCCCCTCCAAGGGGGACGTCGTCTCATCCATCATCAGCGACGCGGCCGTAACATTACATCTGTCCGTGAGTCCCCCTTTTTATATACGTATACAAAATCAATTTAACAAAAAAAAAAAGAGGAAGCCCTAAAAATACCTCGTTTCGTGACAAGGTTTTTCCGACTTGCGCCTGGCGCCGAGCCAGCTGCGGTCACATGCTGCTTGAGACTCTCCAGCGCTGCCTGGCTGGGGGAGCCGCCGCACTTTGCAGGCTTTTCGCTCATCTTTCACACTCGCGCGGTAAGTAAGAGTGCGGCGGGAAACACATAGGAAAGAATAATAAAAGTTGTCCTTTCACACGGCTACACTTTGGAAATACTCATGGCATCGTCTTTTAACTTTTGTTTCGTGGCGCCGAAGACGACAAGACGCCCCTCGGATTAGTAATGACATTAGCCACGCGTTAACGACCCAATCATTTCAGGTATTCGCAAATGCGATCGTCATTTATAATAAGATGTAATACACGGGGGGGGGGGGGGGGGGTTGAGTGTGCCGAGGTGCCGCAGTCAGACATATTTAAGATCGGTCTCATTAAAGATTATAGTGATTATAGATTTACTGCCCAGACTGTAGCCGCCGCCGCCGGAGCCCCCGGGGAGGACCGTTAAACTAATAATCTTCAGCGCTATATTTTAAGTGTCAGTGGAAACTTTGTTCTAATAATGATGTACATCTCGGATCCACTTCGACACGACGACGACTATTCAGTTGTAGTATATCACTAAACCGGCGGGACGTACTGCAGGTGGGATTTTATTCTTGAAATAGACACGTTTACAGTGATAGAAAAAATATACAGTAGTATATCATTGAAATTATACATTATAAATTACATTTATATAACATTTAAATGACCTACATCTCAGCTGTCAGGTGACTTCATGCCATGAGATCATGTGACTGCCTCGTGTATTAAAGCCGGAGTTACTTCCTGTGCACACTTAACACCTGATGAAGGTGTTTGGATGAACACTGAAACGTCTTTATAATAAGTATTGTTCAGTAAATATAGTATTATTGCATTGTTACTATTTCAAAAACAGTGTCGCTTTGTGCATCCCATCATATGCTTTCCATTGTCATTGTCTTTTCCATCAATGTAAATAAACACACTGGGAACAGAAGCAGTGCTGCTACCGACTTGTGCTCCCAATCAGAACCGGTTCCCTGCTGGCCACAGCCTTCCTGCAGTAATCATTGCGTCCAAAGGGGGCGCTGCTGCTGGCACCCGTTGCTCGGCCACTGCATGTGTACGTATCTATCCATCTACTTTTGACCGTTTGCATATGAGGCGGTCCGCTAAAAAGGGTCTCGATGGCTGAATTCAGCGGTGCGCCCGAAGTCTAGGGTTTGGGTACCGCAACACGGCCGGCGCGTCGATCGTTTTTTCGCGGCTATGCGGCGAGACTTTATTAATAAAATATTATATTAATTAAAATTAAGCTGCAAAGACGCTTTGGTCGCTCATAACGTATCGCTGCGAATATTTCTGTTCGCTTTTGTCGTTCGCTTTTGTCGTTCGCTTTTGTCGCTCAAGTAGCGTAAGTGCCGGTGTTCCCTGGGATCCACGCAAGCGAAGAGCGTCTACAGTCCGATTGGTTGTCAGTGTTTTGCAGCCGAAACGCGTCATAGTAATTTGCATAAAGTTAAACCGTCTTCAACTTTTTTTGGTCGCTCTGGTCGCTTTTGGGACCGCTGGTAGCGTTTGTCGCTTGTGACGCTTTGGTCGCTCTTGCCCATACAAAGTGAATGACTTCCGGTGATTTGGCAGCTTAACTCGCTTCTGATGCTAACACACAGTTAGTCTTTAGCTACAGTGACGCTACTGCGGATGCCGGCCACTGACACATAAACAGAGCAAACAAGCAAACCTGTTTGGGACAAAAAACAAGTACCGGTACCTCCGCCAGGCGCGAGTGTTTGTGGACGTTCTCCCCTTTGTGGACGGTGGGCTGGAGCTGCTGCAGCACGCCCCGGCTGCTGGTGAGGGCGCGGGTCAAGCGGGCGAATTTCCCCCAGCCTGCGGGACCCAAAGTGTCCGGTTACTGACTGACCCCAAACGTTATGACACCCAGGGAGGTGGGGGGGCGGGCGGGGGTCATCAGAGGTCAAGCGGTCGCTTATGCACTGTGGATACAGACTGACAGGGTGCTAACATGCTGAACAGAGCAGAGATTCAGGAAGGACTGCTGTGCTGAGGATATGATTTTGGACATTTTTTGGAGACATTATGCTTTAAAAAACAACAACAGTGTTTTTATAGTATGAATTCAGATTTCATTCAGACAATAGTGATGAGGTGATTAAAATGAGTAGCAGCTCAAAACCGCCTTCTGCCGTCTTACAGATGGAGTCGGTTAAGTCCGCCGGTCCCTCGGGGGGATACGCAGCGGTTTTTAATTTAGCCGTGTCGCCCCATCCCGGTGCGTCATCATCTCCACACACATACAAAAAAAACAGCTGAACCGGATATTTGCCGACTCGCACCTTTTGAAGAGTCGTCCTCGATGGGCTGCTTAAAGGCGGTGATGTCGCTGAAGGTGCAGAGGAACAGGACGACCTTCTCCTGTTCGTTTCGTATCGGAGCGATCTTCACGAAGAACCAAACGGGCGTTCCTGAAACAAAGGAAAAAAAATCGCATCCAATCAAAATCATGGGATTTGTCAATTTAGCCAAATCATGATTATTGCCAATAAAACAGCCTTTTATACAGACAAGATATGTGTAATTAGACAGGCATTGGGCTAAAACATCCAATATTTTGAACATTGCAATATTTTCATATCATGGTCACTTACATTACAATGCTTATATTATTATATATTATTATATTATATCATGCCACTTTTTAATCCTCAGTACTTGCTTTTGCACATTGCCTGTTGCAGGTTGATTTTTTTTGACAGTGTTTTTCTGTTTATTGTGTAGATTATAAGATACTTATGTCTGTCTGTTGTGTTTTTGCCCTTTCTACTTTTAATTCTGTAGCATGTATTACACTTTGCTGCCGCTGTAACGAGTACATTTCCCCGTTGTGGGATGAATAAAGTACAATCATATCATCATATCATCATATAGTAGACATGGCAGAGGGGTGAAGCCGTACAAGTGCGATATGAATACTGCATTATATGTCTGGCCCTGGGCCAATTAGCACAGAGGTCAAATACTTCTGGCTTATCTTTGAACCGCACCGAAACCCGAATACATTTGCATTAAAAGATTGCGTGAAAAAAAAAGTAAATTGTTTCCCCCCCCCCCCCCCCCCCCTGCAGACCCTGGGCGGCGCTACTTACTGTTCTTCTTGTACATTAGTATCTCAAATGAATTCATCTCATAGTTCTCAAACGTGAGCCGGACTTTCTCACTGGTGTCCTTATCTGTGAGCTCCCCGTACATGAAACTGCGGAAAAGGTTGGAAGGAGAAAAAAAAAGAAAGCGGGGGGGGGGAAGAAAATAAATATTAACAGCTCACATTTTGAATAGAGAACCGTTGCGTAAAAAAAATGGCAACGGGTTTGACTTTCATGAGTGCGGGGGAAGGGAACACATATTTGCAGACAGAGTTCTTGTTTGAACGCGATACCTCCTGTAAGATACTGTAGACTTTCGCATTTCTCCGCGCGATAGGGGACCGGCGGCCTCGCAAGGGTGCGAGTGCAACCCTTGTGCGAACACACAGCGGGGGCAGCCGGCGAACTGCGCCTAAAGAAAGCCCCGTAGCCGCACGCAACAATTATGAAATCGTATTTGGTGGCGGCGCATTTGACCCCCGCGGTGGTTTCA